>OY744533.1:5000-65000 GCA_963556195.1 Sepiola atlantica | reverse complement strand
GGAGAAGAATATATAGGAGAGGCAGGAGTTAAGTGCTCGTTGTTCTAACCGGTTCATGTAGGTGATGGCTAAGAGACCGGAAAGGCTAGAACCCATGGGGAGGCCGGAGATTTGTTTGAAAGTGTGCTGCTGAAAGGTAAAGTATGTGTTGTCGATGATGATGTATAAGAGATTGTGAATGTCAGTAGGTATTAGTCCGAAGAGCTCTAGGTTGTCAGAGGAAGATATGTGGTCGGTGATGAGGTCTATGGCTGGGTGTGCGGGTATTGAGGTGTAGAGGGAGATTACGTCTAGGCTAAATATATAGTTGTTAGTTTGTAGTTGTTGGTATTGGAGTGAGTGTAGTCTGCTAATTACTTGGTCGGAGCTGCTGACATGTGCGGGGAAGGTGGAGAGTAGTGGTTTGAGTAGTTGAGAGAGAAGCCAAGAGATTTTATAGAGTGGTCCTTCAATACTAGAGACTATAGGTCTAATTTGTGTGTGTGTGTTGGTCTTGTGTGTTTTAATGAGGTGGTAGAAGGTGGGAAGTCTGCTATTTTTGGTGGTGAAGTTGATTTTGTATTTTTTGGGGAGGTTACGTGTGAGACAGATTTGGGACCAGGTGTTGTTAATGGAGTTTTGGACTAATGTGGCTGAAATGTTGGGGGCGGGGGTGTATAGGTTGTTGTTGTTAAGATGTTCGAGAGCGAGTATGTTGTATGAGTCTTGAGAGATGATACAGAATTCCTTACCTTTATCAGAGGGTAAGTAAACTAGGTTGTTATTTTTCAGGTTTTCTAGGGTAAGGCGTTGGGATCTGGTGATGTTAGGGGTGATGTGGGGTTGTTCTTGTTGGAGTATATCAAGGATCCTCTGTTTTAATCTAGAAAGTTTTTGATCAAGTAGGTGGTTACTAGGTGGTGGGTGTAGTGGGTGGTCAAGCTGGTAGACAGGGAAGGAATTAGTAGTGTTGGTTGTATTATTAGGGATGTCTAGAGTAGGTTGATTAAATGCTGTGAGCCATTTGAGGTGATAAGCTGTTCTACAGAATTGAGTCTCGATCTTAAGTTTTGTGTGGTCGTTTAGCTTTTGGGTGGTGATGAATTTGGGGCCAAGGCTGAGAAGCTCAGTCTCGGCAGTAGTAAGGGAGCCGGTGAGGTCAGTGACCATGGGGGGGCTAGTGAGGTGGTTGTTGGAGTTGTAGGTTCTGGTGGTACTAGTGTTCTTGGTGATGTGAGGTTGAGAATATTTCTGGGAAAGCCAAGTGAATTTCCGTTTAAGTCGGTTTTTCTCGAGGTTGAAGCAATGGTGATAGGCATCATTGACAGCCGTAGATATGTTGTGTGTTGATTGTTCTGTGGGTGTGGATAGTGAGGAGTTGATCTCTGTGATGGTGTTGATGAGTTGATGAAGTTTACAATGGAGGTATTGGATAATTTTCTTGATACAATAGTTATGTATGAATTTTCTGGCTGGGTAAAGTATGGGTAGGTGGAGGCAGGCGGGTAGGTGGATGTTTTGTATAGTGTTGGGTGTTATGTTGTGCTTGAGGCATCTTTTGAGGAAGCGGATCTGGCAGCTGGCTTTGGCACGTTTCTCCGAGAGTCGGAATAATTCTCTGGCGTATGCAAACTGTGTCTGGCCTAGACGAAGTGTTAGTAGAGAATGGTAGTTTGCTTGAAGCATTGCTGGGTATAGTAGTAGTAAGTTTTTGAAAGGCTGTGGGCAATGCAATTCCGGGTAAGATGCAAGTTGAAAGGAAAGGAACAAAAACAATAAAAATAAATCGAATACGATATAAGACTTACTATTTATTTTTCCTTTTTTTTCTTACATAACAGCAAGAGTGTTTTAGCTGTTCGTGTGTATATATGTATATATACATGTATGTATATATAAGAAAAAACAGTTGATATGCCACAAAACAGCCAACCCCAACATAAGTGGTTGATAAGCCGTAAAACAAGGAAAAACGAGAAAAGTTTTTATTTTTTTATTTCTTCGTTTTAATCTTTAACAAAAATGTTTTTATTTTTTATTTATTTGTTCGCCCCATCTCGGCCTCCCAACTTGGTATCCATTGAAAAGACAGTCGGCGTCGTTAAAGTGTTTATTACAGTCACATTAGTGAAAATATTAAAGTTTGTTTTGGAAAGAAAAGTTGAAATATCGAATGATTTTGACACGTTCTGCGAGCCTAGCCGGCGAAAAAGAGAATTTATTCAAAATGTTTACTAGCTGACGTACAAAAAATATGGGCCTGAGATAATAATTACTAAGGTCGTTTTAAAAACTACACTGATATCTTTGTGTTAAATAAACACTCCGGAAATGAGCACTCTAGATAGGGGAGGTAGAGCTGGTGAGGACTTACTATTCAATTCATAACTGTAGGAGGAAGGGGAGAATATATGGGTTCATACCTTTCCTAAGGGTTTTAGTAAATGTAATGCTGTTTTCCTTCTCTTAGATCAAAGTTTCAGAGTACAGTCTGCCCTACTATTTAATTCATAGCTTTGGAGAGGATATACAGATTCATATATTTCCTTAGGGTATTAGTGAAAGTTATGTTGTTTTTCGTTTCTTAGACTAGACAGTCTGCGTGACTGAATGAAAGTATATATATATATAGAGAGGGAGAGATAGATATAGATAGAGAGATATAAATAGATAGATAGCGTATAAATTTGAATTTATACAATATCTATTGGTTACATATGTCCATACATGTTTCAGTTGTACTTTTCATAGAGAGTAAACCTCTTCAGACCAAAACAGGTAATTCCTCGAACTTTTAAAAAATCAGCTAGGGGAATAATCCATATTCTGTCTAAATTTCTACCACCCGTTTCGTACATGGCAACTGAAGAATGCTTGTTCTATATTTTGCTAATTTATTAAATTGAATTTGAAAAAATCAGCAAGGGGACTAATTCATATCCTGTGTAAATTCCTACCACCCTTTCCATTTGGGGCATTTCTTCCTACGGTGTCACTATCGTTGCGCAAAAAGTGTATTTCCTTAATAAATAATCAGTGTTTACGACTCGAGACATTTGCCAATATTCAATTTATAAAAGATACACTAAAAATGTTGGAAAATCTAATGAGTTCCTTAGAATATACTTATGGCAAGTAAGCTACATATTTAGAATAATCTGTCTCTAAAAAGACCCCTCCAACCTGGGTATGGGCAGGTAAATACAGCTAGTTTCCCCTCTTTTTCTCTCTCTCTCACTCACTCACTTTGACATATATATATATATTATTTATTGAAAATGTTATCGCAACAGCCGTTTACAATATGTAATGTCTCCGTGCGACCAACGGGGCCGGGTAACACGGCTCGTCTATATTTGAAAGTTAGCTTTTAAGCTGGAGCGAACGTGTTAATACATTTCAAAGGAGCAAACCCGACGCTACAACCCTTTGATGTCCACATGACATGTCCCCATTGAAACTGTTACTGTCTGGCAACAATCCGTTTATCGACGAAAGAAAACTTCAAAATTAGTTAAAATTATTGAGCTCTTTCGGAAAAAAAGAGAAACAAAAAAGCCTCTGTACATGTACAGATTTTGCTGTTCAGTAATTAACTCAAAAATAAAAATGAGATTCTATTTTTTTAGGCGATTACATCTAAAATAGTCTGAAAAACTTAAGTAATTACTTTTAAATTAGCGGTAGTCTTTCAGTATAGTCCAACATCCGAGAAATCAAATAAAAAATACGACTAATAACTGTCATGAAACGCATTAAAATTTAATTTTCTACCGACCTGTATACTTTTTACGTTTTGAAACAGAGTATTGGGAGACAATGGACAATCCATGTAAGGAAATTAGTTGACAATTGTGTCTAGCTTTTTTTCTTTTTCGGGTAAATACTGGTCAAAAGGAATCATGAATGAATTTCAAGGGAGATAACCTGAGTGGGAAAAGGAAAAAAATAGAGTTACTTCCCTTACATTGCAAGATTTATGATTTCGATCTTTTTTTTTCTCCACTACAAGTTCAGTATTTTATCATTTTTATACAAATTCGAAAAAAGCAGTCGATTCATTGTCTGCCATCTTGACTGTGAAACGAGTAATTCGCCATTACATTTGATTGAAAGTTATGAAAACAATTGAATATTGAATTATTTAATATTTCAAAGTTCGGTGATTTAGTCGTTTCGCAGCCAAAATGGCCGACAAGTCCGTCTGCTAATTTCCGAATTCACAGATGTGTAAGTAAACCCAAATAAATTGTTTGGGACTAATTTCAATTTACATTTATATATTTGTTTTCAATAAGCAAACGACATTGAAGGGAGATTACATTAGTGTGTGTGCGTCGCATTTAGTGTGCTTATGCGTTAGACAGTGAAAGAGTGGCGATTTAGTCGTTTCAGAACCAAAATGGCGGACAATGTATCGGCTCTTTTTTATGCTTTTTTTTCACACCTCCCAAATAAATAAGCCAACCCTGCTTAAATAATTAATCAAACGAAATTAAATAAACTTGTTTATTACAAATATGGCAGTTTTGCAGTTTATTTGAAATAAATATTTCCTTTCCCTTTCTTTTATTTATTTATTTAAATCCACCTCTCTCGCTTGTGTTAAAAAAATATAAACGGACGAGTTTAATGAGTGGTTGACGCCCTTCAGGGGGGATATTATATGCAAATGAGCAAAGTTGGACGAGGCCATTTTTGGTTAAGAGGGGAGAGGTAGTACAAAGACATATATATATTCTAGGTTCATACCGTTTCCATTCAGAGCGAACATGACCAACGGAGCGGGTACATTCGCAGTGGTCGCCCATTCAGACACTCTGTTAGGAGTCGGACATTTCAAATTCAGTATTTCCACTCAAAATGGTGTATTTTCGCCAAACACTGGCAACGTGAAGTTTGCCTCAACAGTTTTTCATTCAAAGGAAAAGCTTAAATGCTTTCACACTGTTAATGTTGGCGCGTCTGAATTTGGCAGTTACTTGGAACTTTGGGTTTTTTGAACAGATAGACTCTCGGCTGTAAGGGAGGGAAAATTTATCATATTCCCCTTTTCAACCACTGAAGACAATAATTATTTCAACTTGCCCAAGGGTACTTGTCTGATGTGATAACTCATCCTAATTCTGAAATGTTTTATTGTTACATATGACAGGATATTATAGCCTAAATCTTGTTACAAATCAAAATGACAGTAAGCACATTTTAGTAAAGCCTTACATTTAAAGAAGTTGTTACAGTGCTTGATATCAACTGGTGCTGTTCCTTTATATATATATATATATATATATATATATATATATTATATATATATATATTATATATATAAATTCGTATGTTAGCCGGTCGACAAGTTTATCTGGAAAACGAAGTTAAGTATCATGTTTATTACTCAATTTTTTTTTGTTTATTTAAACGTAATCTGTTATTTTAATGTACTTATCTTTCTCTCTCTCTCTCTCTCTCTGTATGTGTATATATATATATATATATATATTATTACAGAGTCTGTTTTTATTTTCTTAATTGTGATTGATAATGCAACTTCCAAATGTTCACCGTTAGGTACCTTTAATTAAAATTGAAAAGTCTTCACACTCATGCGCAAAGATGACAACTCCCCTTTTTTATTACTTTAAACTCAATCTGTTATTTAAATGTAATTTGTTCTCTCTATATATATATTGTTTTTATTTTCCTTTTTCAATGCATCGTATATTTAGTTCTTAAATAGTTGGTCGTTAGTTCATTTGTATACTAGCCGGTCGACGAAATTTTCTCCGTACTTAAACATACGTAACATGTTTTATTTGATTAAAAAAATTCAATTTGATATTTCTTACAGAAAACGCTATTAGGTAAATGGTAGCTTCGTACTAATCGGGTTATTAAAGTTTCAGTAGCCCCTTACGTCTACAGTAGCGTCCTGCCTTGTTTGGGGTGAACTATGTTAAAAAAAAAGAAGTGTCCGACTTTTAAATAACGCTGTTAACATGTGGCGCTAAATATTGAGTAGAATCACCTACGTTCAGCTAAGATTCTTTGCATGCTTTAAATGTTACAAGTAGTATTAATTGGTTATGAAAGCAAGAGTGTAAATCGTCTTCTCTCATTTACTATTTGCGGAAGCAAGTAATTTAAGGTGTGAACTTTTTTTTTTCTTTTTTTTTTTTTCTTTCTTTTTTCTTTCTTTTTACTTTAAACTCAATCTGTTTAAATGTACTTTTTGTTGTCTGAATTGATTTATGATAAAGACATGTCTAAATGTTCACCGTCATGTAGCTTAAATGAAAAGTGCAACATGTTTTCGGACTCGTGCTAAGATACACCACTCACCATTTTCCTTATTAATACATCGTATATTTCATTCTCAAATAGGTGAGTTTTTAGTTTCTTTGTAGGCGGACGACATTTTTTTTTTCCGGATAATGACTTGATAAGTAACATGTTTCTTATTTGATATTGTTATTTAAATGTACCTATTTATTACAGAAAGCTTCTATCGCCCTCAATCTTACCATTAGATATATGGTAGGTTCGTATTGACTGGGTCATTTTATAAGTGGCCGGCTTTCAAATATGGCTGAAAATATGGCGCTATAAATCAAATAGATTCATCGAGTTTCAGCTAAAATTTTCTTTGTATGCCTCAAATGACTGGTAGCATTATTAATTTATGAGAGCTAGAAAGTGAATCATTTTCGGTCATTTACTATTTGCGGAAGTATATCCTCTGTGGCTTTTTTTCCAAAACAAGGGTACTTTAAGGAATAGGTATTGAAGAAAATATCAATATTTGTTCAATTTTCAGTGAACACTGCTACTAAAAGCAAACGATAAAAATCTTCGAGCAATCTACACACTGTTAACCAAACATTTTGTTTTATACCCTAACTAACCTTATACTAACCTTTTAGTTTTACTTTTCTAATTTTAGTGTGTTAATATTGTGTAGAAGCATTGAACATTGTATCGGCTTCCCCTGTTCATAGTCAGAACTATTTCCATTACAAGTACGTCATAGTTTTGGATAACTATTCGTCAAAATCCCCTAAGAACACTGTTTGGGTAGGATTTCTGATAGATAACATGATTATTTATGACATTGCAAACACCTTACTTTCATATGTTGCGTTGAGAAAAACTACGTTAATGATATAAACTTTTTGTTATTAAATATGAGTTATGGGAACTCATTCTATTTATGAATGTATTTTCTAATTTGATCTATTCCGAACAATCTTTGACGTTTTAGTAAATTCTATAATTTACTTCAGTGACTTTGGCTGCATAAAAATATTAAACATTTTAGTAAAACTGTACTTAACTTTATTTTCATTTATATAAAAGTAAAACTATAAATGTTTTAAATCAAAATGACACACTTTAGTAAAGCATCAAATTATAACTCGCTTCTGTGCTTGATATCAACCGGTGCTGTTCCTTCATATATCTATTCGTAGGTTAACCGGCCGACATAAGCATCGATTTTTAAGTTTAACTGGACAATGACTGAAAGATAAGTATCTTTTTTTTTAATTAATGTTATTTAAATGTACTTATTTGTTTAAAAAAAAAAAAAAAAAAAAAAAAAGCCACTACCACAAATAGCAGAATATCGCCCACCCTCCATGATATCTTCGTCTTTACCAGGTTATTTGTAAAGATGCCGGCTTTCAATAAACGGTGAACCTATGGCACTAAACATCGAATATTCAACCTTCAGCTAGGAGTTTCTTTGCATGCATTTAAATATGACTCCTATTAATTTTTCAGAGCTAGAAATGAAATCGTGTTCGGTCATTTTCTATTTCTGGAAGCAAGGCATTTGGTGATTTTTTTTTTTTTTTTTTTTTTTTTTTTTTTTTTTTTTCCCCTCCGAAAAATAATTTTAAAAATAGGTATTTGAGAATGTCAGTATTTGTCCAATTTTCAATAAACACTTCCAACGAAACATTTTCATGTTAGGTTATTACTACCAAACCTGGTTTTATTATATGAATTATTTTTTAAAGTACAATGTTTTATATATATGTTGATAAATATGTTCATGGTTACTAAACTATTTTACTAGTAAACGCTATCTTTTATTTCAGTATAGAATTGGTTCACAGAACGAAACTGCCCTGTACGTTTTGAATCGAGTGAAACAATATTCCAGTTGTGATGAATACAAACGAATGCAAGATCCTACAGTAACATTGTACAAAGTTTATGAAGATTACATTATTTTTAATGGATTTTTCAAACTTTAAACTGGATCTGTTAAATGTACTGTCTCTTTCTCTTTCTCTCTATACTGTTTCTAAATTTTTGATCGAATTATTTCATTTGTCAGTAAGTCGGACATTTTCTCTTGGCAGTGACTGAAGGACAAGTACGATATTTTTTTTTTTAGAAATTCAATCTGTTAAATGTACTTATTTCTCTTTCTCTCTATATATACTGTTTTTTTTTTTTTCTGAATTTATTTATGGAGAAATTTCTAAATATATACTGTTTATTTGAATTTTTATTCCAAATGTTCACTGCTAGGTATCTTCAATAAATGTTTTATTTTCTGAATTTTGATTTATAATTGATTTCTAAATGTTCACCGTCATGTAGCTTTCATGAAAATTGAGAAACACATGTTTTCGGACTCTTGCTAAGATACCCACTCCCAATTTTACTTTTTAATACTTTGTATATTTAATTCTCATAGTTGGTCCTTAGTTTATTTGTAGGTTAGCCGGACATGAGAGTTGACAAAAAGTTCTCTGGATAAGATAAGTAACATGTTTATTTATTTGAAAATTTCTATCTTATTTAAATGTACTTATTTCTTAAACTTCTACCACCGTAAATTTAACAATTAGATATATGGTAGCTTAGTATTGACCGGACCATTATTAAAGTGTCCGGCTTTCAAATAACGCTGTGTAAATAAAATAAAAAATGCCGCTAAAAATCGAATATTCACTAACGTTCAGCTAGATTTTCTTTGCATGTTTTAAATATGACTGGTATTAATTTTTCAGAGCTAGAAATGAAACAGTCTTCGGTCTTTTACTGTTTCTGGAAGCAAGGCATCTGGGGAGTTTTTATTTTTTTTCATTCGAAACAAGTAATTTAAGAAATAGGTATTTCAGAAAATGTCAGTATTTGTCCAATTTTCACTGAACACTTCCAACGAAGAAAATTTGTAACTTCAATGAATTATCTACACAGTATTAGCCGAATTTTTTTTGGTTTATACTCTAACCTAACCCGAAACTAACAGTTTAGTTTTATTAAAATTCAGTTTACTTCGGCTAGTATTCTGTAGAATTCGATAGTGTATCAGCTTCCTATGTTCATTTCAAATGAATGACACTCCCTTCCACACTAATGGCACGAAATGACCCTTAGGGTTGATGTGCCGTAAAGCAACACCTTACCTTCCTCTGTTCATAGTCAGAACTGCTTACATTTCAATTATGTTATAGTTGAGAATTTTTGGACTATTTTTAAACCATGAGTTTATTAAATGATTACACAATGAGTAGATATGGGATTTCAGCATAGTAATTTCTTTCATGTTAACATACGCTATCTGTTTTATACATCACTTATTTACTTTTTTTTTTTTTTTTTTTTTTTTTTTTTTCAGTTTATATTTAGTTACTGCAAATGAAGATTTCAACTCAAATTTCCATCTGAGACTACACTAATTAGACGTGGATGAACAAATTACATCACGCAGAAGAATATTTCCGTGGTAGGTTGTTTTTTACTAAACCTGGTTTAATATGAATTTTCATTTAAATACAATGTCTGTTTTATATAACATGTTGATGAATATGTTCATGGTTACTCTGAACTATTTGACTAGTAAATGCTTTTTTTTGTTTCACTTTCAATATAGAATTGCTTAACGGAACGAAACTGCCCTGTACGTTTGAATCGAGTGAAAGAATATTCCAGTTGTGATGAATACAAACGAATGTAACAACCTACAGTAACATTGTGTACCAAGTTTAAGAATTCATTTTTTATTGGATTTTTTTTACTATAAACTGGATGTGTTTAATGTACTATCTGTGTCTCTCTCTATATATACTGTTTTTATTTTCTAAATTTTTGGTCGTCTTATTTCATTTGGCAGTAAGTCGGACGACATAATTTCTCTTGACAATGACTGAAAGATAAGTATGATCTTTGATATTTTTTTAGAAATTCAATCTGTTGTTTAAATGTACTTATTTCTCTTTCTGTCTATCTCTCTATATATATATAAATATATATACTGTTATTTTCTGAATTTTCATTCCAAATGTTCCCCGTTAGGTATTTTCAATAAAAATGGAGACAAATATCTTCGGATTCGTTTCTTTTAATACATCGTACATTGGATTCTGAAACAGTTGGTGCTTAGTTCATTTGTAGGTAAACCGGATGACATGAATCGACAATTTTCTCTTGACAATGACTTAAAGATAAGTATCATTTTTATTACTTGATTATTTTTTTACTTTAAATGTACTTTTTCCCTATACTCTTTATATTTTCTTGATCTTTGATTTTTGTATGGAGAAATTTTAAATATTCATCGTAAGTAGGTTCAATAAATGTTTTATTTTCTGAAATTTGATTCTAGATGTTAAGTGATGTAGCTTACATGAAAATTGAGAAACGTTTTCGGCCTCTTGCTAAGATACCCACTCTCAATTTTACTTTTTAATACATCGTATGTTTCATTCTTAAATAGTTGGTCTTTAGTTTATTTATAGGTTAGCCGGACAACATGATGGTCGACAAATGTCTATGGATAAGTAACATGTTTATTATTGTATGAAATTTTCTAACTGTTATTTGAATGTACTTATTTCTAACAAAGCTTCTACCACCCTTAATCTAAACATTACATATAGGGTAGCTTAGTATTGCCTGGATCATTATGAATTATCTACACAGTTTTAGCCGAATCTTTTTTGGTTTATACTCTAACCTAACCCGAAACTAACAGTTTAGTTTTATTAAAATTCAGTTTACTTCGGCTAGTATTCTGTAGAATTCGATAGTGTATCAGCTTCCTATGTTCATTTCAAATGAATGACACTCCCTTCCACACTAATGGCACGAAATGACCCTTAGGGTTGATGTGCCGTAAAGCAACACCTTACCTTCCTCTGTTCATAGTTGAAATGTAAGCAGTTCTGACTGTTATAGTTGAGAATGTTTGGACTATTTTTAAACCATGAGTTTATTAAATGATTACACAATGAATAGATATGGGATTTCAGCATATTAATTTCTTTTTCATGTTAACATACGCTATCTGTTTTATACATCACTCATTTACTTTTTGTTTTCAGTTTATATTGAGTTACTGCAAATGAAGATTTCAACACAAATGTCCATCTGAGACGACACTAATTAGACATGGATGAACAAATTACATCACGCAGAAAGTCTGTGGTAGGTTGTTTTTTTACTAAACCTGGATTTATTGAATTTGTAAAAAATACAATGTCTGATATATTACAAGTTGATGTAGGAGTTGCTTTATGGAAACTTATTTATTTTACTAGTAAACGATATCTTTTTTCTTTCAGTTTAAAATTAACAGCGACACTGCCGTACCTTTGAATCAAGTAAAAGAATATTGCAGTTTTAAGGATCACAATCAGATAAGTAACTTTCAACAATAACATTGTGTACCAAAATTATGAATATTTATTTTTACAATTAAATTTAAGGCTAGTGCAAGGACCTTGCGAGTGCTTTTTCAAAACAAGGTTACATTTTAGAAATACGTCTCCAAGAAAACGTCAGTACTGGTCTAATGTTTACTGAAGGCAAACGTTAACTTCAAAGAAACAATCTACACAGTATCAGCCTAACTTTTTTTAGTTTTAACTCTAACCTAACCGTAAACTAACGTTTTAGTTTCATTATTCATATTCAGTTTGGTTGGTATTGTGTAGAAGCATTCGACATTGTATTATCTTCTATTGATAGTCAGACCTACTTAAATTACACCTACGTTATAGCTGTAAAGTATTGGCCTGTTATGGAATCATATTTAGTGATATGATTGTATAAGTAATAACAGATATAGGATTTCGGCATATTAACTAGTTTTAACAAACTGTTTTATATACATTAGTTATTTTTTTTACTTGTTTTTTTTTTTCAGTTTACATTTAGTTACTACAATATAAGATTTCAACACGAATTTCCACCTGTCGACACTTATTAGACATGGATGAAAACATTCATAAAGCAAAGGATATTCTCATAGTAAGTTATATTTATTAGTACCAAACCTGGTTTTACTGTATGAATTATTCTTCAAACAGTCTGTTATATATATAAGTTGATGTAAAACTTATTCATGGTAACTTATCTATTTTACTGGTAAACGATATCTTTTTTCTTTCAGTATAGAATTGCTTAACAGAACGAAACTGCCCTGTACGTTTGAATCAAGTGAAAGAATATTCCAGTTGTGATGAATACAAACGAATGTAACATCCTACAGTAACAGTGTGTATCAAGTTTAAGAATAAATTTTTTAATGGATTTTTTTACTATAAACTGGATGTGTTTAATGTACTGTCTGTGTCTCTCTTTCTCTCTCTATATATATATCTATATATATATATATATATATATATACTTTTATTTTCTAAATTTTTGGTCGTCTAATTTCATTTGGCAGTAAGTCGGACGACATAATTTTCTCTTGACAATGACTGAAAGATAAGTATGATCTTTGATATTTTTTTAGAAATTCAATCTGTTATTTAAATGTACTTATTTCTCTTTCTGTCTTTATCTATATATATACTGTTTTTATTTTCTGAATTTTCATTCCGAATGTTCGTTAAGTATTTTCAATAAAAATGGAGACAAATATCTTCGGATTCGTTTCTTTTAATACATGTACATTTGAATCTGAAACAGTTGGTGCTTAGTTCATTTGTAGGTAAACCGGATGACATGAATCGACAATTTTCTCTTGACAATGGTTTTAAGATAAGTATCATTTTTATTACTTGATTATTTTTTTTACTTTAAATGTACTTTTTTTCCCTATACTCTTTATATTTTCTGATCTTTAATTTTTGTAATGGAGAAATTTTAAATGTTCACCGTAAGTAGGTTCAATGAATGTATAGAATGTTTTATTTTCTGAATTTTGATTTATAATTGATTTCTAAACGTTAAGTGATGTAGCTTACATGAAAATTGAGAAACGTTTTCGACCTCTTGCTAAGATACCCACTCTCAATTTTACTTTTTAATACATCGTATGTTTCATTCTTAAATAGTTGGTCTTTAGTTTATGTATAGGTTAGCCGGACAACATGATGGTCGACAAATGTCTATGGATAAGTAACATGTTTATTATTGTATGAAATTTTCTAACTGTTATTTGAATGTATTTATTTCTAACAGAAAGCTTCTACCACACTTAATCTAAACATTAGATATATGGTAGCTTAGTATTGCCTGGATCATTATGAATTATCTACACAGTATTAGCCGAATCTTTTTTGGTTTATACTCTAACCTAACCCGAAACTAACAGTTTAGTTTTATTAAAATTCAGTTTACTTCGGCTAGTATTCTGTAGAATTCGATAGTGTATCAGCTTCCTATGTTCATTTCAAATGAATGACACTCCCTTTTACACTAATGGCACGAAATGACCCTAAGGGTTGATGTGCCGTAAAGCAACATCTTACCTTACCTTCCTCTGTTCATAGTTGAAATGTAAGCAGTTCTGACTATGTTATAGTTGAGAATGTTTGGACTCTTTTTAAACCATGAGTTTATTAAATGATTACACAATGAATAGATATGGGATTTCAGCATATTAATTTCTTTTTCATGTTAACATACGCTATCTGTTTTATACATCACTCATTTACTTTTTTTTTTTCAGTTTATATTGAGTTACTGCCAATGAAGATTTCAACACGAATTTCCATCTGAGACTACACTAATTAGACATGGATGAACAAATTACATCACGCAGAATATTTCCGTGGTAGGTTGTTTTTTACTAAACCTGGTTTAATATGAATTTTCATTTAAATACAATGTCTGTTTTATATAACATGTTGATGAATATGTTCATGGTTACTCTGAACTATTTGACTAGTAAATGCTTTTTTTGTTTCACTTTCAATATAGAATTGCTTAACGGAACGAAACTGCCCTGTACGTTTGAATCGAGTGAAAGAATATTCCAGTTGTGATGAATACAAACGAATGTAACAACCTACAGTAACATTGTGTACCAAGTTTAAGAATTCATTTTTTATTGGATTTTTTTTACTATAAACTGGATGTGTTTAATGTACTATCTGTGTCTCTCTCTATATATACTGTTTTTATTTTCTAAATTTTTGGTCGTCTTATTTCATTTGGCAGTAAGTCGGACGACATAATTTCTCTTGACAATGACTGAAAGATAAGTATGATCTTTGATATTTTTTTAGAAATTCAATCTGTTGTTTAAATGTACTTATTTCTCTTTCTGTCTATCTCTCTATATATATATAAATATATATACTGTTATTTTCTGAATTTTCATTCCAAATGTTCCCCGTTAGGTATTTTCAATAAAAATGGAGACAAATATCTTCGGATTCGTTTCTTTTAATACATCGTACATTGGATTCTGAAACAGTTGGTGCTTAGTTCATTTGTAGGTAAACCGGATGACATGAATCGACAATTTTCTCTTGACAATGACTTAAAGATAAGTATCATTTTTATTACTTGATTATTTTTTTACTTTAAATGTACTTTTTCCCTATACTCTTTATATTTTCTTGATCTTTGATTTTTGTATGGAGAAATTTTAAATATTCATCGTAAGTAGGTTCAATAAATGTTTTATTTTCTGAAATTTGATTCTAGATGTTAAGTGATGTAGCTTACATGAAAATTGAGAAACGTTTTCGGCCTCTTGCTAAGATACCCACTCTCAATTTTACTTTTTAATACATCGTATGTTTCATTCTTAAATAGTTGGTCTTTAGTTTATTTATAGGTTAGCCGGACAACATGATGGTCGACAAATGTCTATGGATAAGTAACATGTTTATTATTGTATGAAATTTTCTAACTGTTATTTGAATGTACTTATTTCTAACAAAGCTTCTACCACCCTTAATCTAAACATTACATATAGGGTAGCTTAGTATTGCCTGGATCATTATGAATTATCTACACAGTTTTAGCCGAATCTTTTTTGGTTTATACTCTAACCTAACCCGAAACTAACAGTTTAGTTTTATTAAAATTCAGTTTACTTCGGCTAGTATTCTGTAGAATTCGATAGTGTATCAGCTTCCTATGTTCATTTCAAATGAATGACACTCCCTTCCACACTAATGGCACGAAATGACCCTTAGGGTTGATGTGCCGTAAAGCAACACCTTACCTTCCTCTGTTCATAGTTGAAATGTAAGCAGTTCTGACTGTTATAGTTGAGAATGTTTGGACTATTTTTAAACCATGAGTTTATTAAATGATTACACAATGAATAGATATGGGATTTCAGCATATTAATTTCTTTTTCATGTTAACATACGCTATCTGTTTTATACATCACTCATTTACTTTTTGTTTTCAGTTTATATTGAGTTACTGCAAATGAAGATTTCAACACAAATGTCCATCTGAGACGACACTAATTAGACATGGATGAACAAATTACATCACGCAGAAAGTCTGTGGTAGGTTGTTTTTTTACTAAACCTGGATTTATTGAATTTGTAAAAAATACAATGTCTGATATATTACAAGTTGATGTAGGAGTTGCTTTATGGAAACTTATTTATTTTACTAGTAAACGATATCTTTTTTCTTTCAGTTTAAAATTAACAGCGACACTGCCGTACCTTTGAATCAAGTAAAAGAATATTGCAGTTTTAAGGATCACAATCAGATAAGTAACTTTCAACAATAACATTGTGTACCAAAATTATGAATATTTATTTTTACAATTAAATTTAAGGCTAGTGCAAGGACCTTGCGAGTGCTTTTTCAAAACAAGGTTACATTTTAGAAATACGTCTCCAAGAAAACGTCAGTACTGGTCTAATGTTTACTGAAGGCAAACGTTAACTTCAAAGAAACAATCTACACAGTATCAGCCTAACTTTTTTTAGTTTTAACTCTAACCTAACCGTAAACTAACGTTTTAGTTTCATTATTCATATTCAGTTTGGTTGGTATTGTGTAGAAGCATTCGACATTGTATTATCTTCTATTGATAGTCAGACCTACTTAAATTACACCTACGTTATAGCTGTAAAGTATTGGCCTGTTATGGAATCATATTTAGTGATATGATTGTATAAGTAATAACAGATATAGGATTTCGGCATATTAACTAGTTTTAACAAACTGTTTTATATACATTAGTTATTTTTTTTACTTGTTTTTTTTTTTCAGTTTACATTTAGTTACTACAATATAAGATTTCAACACGAATTTCCACCTGTCGACACTTATTAGACATGGATGAAAACATTCATAAAGCAAAGGATATTCTCATAGTAAGTTATATTTATTAGTACCAAACCTGGTTTTACTGTATGAATTATTCTTCAAACAGTCTGTTATATATATAAGTTGATGTAAAACTTATTCATGGTAACTTATCTATTTTACTGGTAAACGATATCTTTTTTCTTTCAGTATAGAATTGCTTAACAGAACGAAACTGCCCTGTACGTTTGAATCAAGTGAAAGAATATTCCAGTTGTGATGAATACAAACGAATGTAACATCCTACAGTAACAGTGTGTATCAAGTTTAAGAATAAATTTTTTAATGGATTTTTTTACTATAAACTGGATGTGTTTAATGTACTGTCTGTGTCTCTCTTTCTCTCTCTATATATATATCTATATATATATATATATATATATATACTTTTATTTTCTAAATTTTTGGTCGTCTAATTTCATTTGGCAGTAAGTCGGACGACATAATTTTCTCTTGACAATGACTGAAAGATAAGTATGATCTTTGATATTTTTTTAGAAATTCAATCTGTTATTTAAATGTACTTATTTCTCTTTCTGTCTTTATCTATATATATACTGTTTTTATTTTCTGAATTTTCATTCCGAATGTTCGTTAAGTATTTTCAATAAAAATGGAGACAAATATCTTCGGATTCGTTTCTTTTAATACATGTACATTTGAATCTGAAACAGTTGGTGCTTAGTTCATTTGTAGGTAAACCGGATGACATGAATCGACAATTTTCTCTTGACAATGGTTTTAAGATAAGTATCATTTTTATTACTTGATTATTTTTTTTACTTTAAATGTACTTTTTTTCCCTATACTCTTTATATTTTCTGATCTTTAATTTTTGTAATGGAGAAATTTTAAATGTTCACCGTAAGTAGGTTCAATGAATGTATAGAATGTTTTATTTTCTGAATTTTGATTTATAATTGATTTCTAAACGTTAAGTGATGTAGCTTACATGAAAATTGAGAAACGTTTTCGACCTCTTGCTAAGATACCCACTCTCAATTTTACTTTTTAATACATCGTATGTTTCATTCTTAAATAGTTGGTCTTTAGTTTATGTATAGGTTAGCCGGACAACATGATGGTCGACAAATGTCTATGGATAAGTAACATGTTTATTATTGTATGAAATTTTCTAACTGTTATTTGAATGTATTTATTTCTAACAGAAAGCTTCTACCACACTTAATCTAAACATTAGATATATGGTAGCTTAGTATTGCCTGGATCATTATGAATTATCTACACAGTATTAGCCGAATCTTTTTTGGTTTATACTCTAACCTAACCCGAAACTAACAGTTTAGTTTTATTAAAATTCAGTTTACTTCGGCTAGTATTCTGTAGAATTCGATAGTGTATCAGCTTCCTATGTTCATTTCAAATGAATGACACTCCCTTTTACACTAATGGCACGAAATGACCCTAAGGGTTGATGTGCCGTAAAGCAACATCTTACCTTACCTTCCTCTGTTCATAGTTGAAATGTAAGCAGTTCTGACTATGTTATAGTTGAGAATGTTTGGACTCTTTTTAAACCATGAGTTTATTAAATGATTACACAATGAATAGATATGGGATTTCAGCATATTAATTTCTTTTTCATGTTAACATACGCTATCTGTTTTATACATCACTCATTTACTTTTTTTTTTTCAGTTTATATTGAGTTACTGCCAATGAAGATTTCAACACGAATTTCCATCTGAGACTACACTAATTAGACATGGATGAACAAATTACATCACGCAGAATATTTCCGTGGTAGGTTGTTTTTTACTAAACCTGGTTTAATATGAATTTTCATTTAAATACAATGTCTGTTTTATATAACATGTTGATGAATATGTTCATGGTTACTCTGAACTATTTGACTAGTAAATGCTTTTTTTGTTTCACTTTCAATATAGAATTGCTTAACGGAACGAAACTGCCCTGTACGTTTGAATCGAGTGAAAGAATATTCCAGTTGTGATGAATACAAACGAATGTAACAACCTACAGTAACATTGTGTACCAAGTTTAAGAATTCATTTTTTATTGGATTTTTTTTACTATAAACTGGATGTGTTTAATGTACTATCTGTGTCTCTCTCTATATATACTGTTTTTATTTTCTAAATTTTTGGTCGTCTTATTTCATTTGGCAGTAAGTCGGACGACATAATTTCTCTTGACAATGACTGAAAGATAAGTATGATCTTTGATATTTTTTTAGAAATTCAATCTGTTGTTTAAATGTACTTATTTCTCTTTCTGTCTATCTCTCTATATATATATAAATATATATACTGTTATTTTCTGAATTTTCATTCCAAATGTTCCCCGTTAGGTATTTTCAATAAAAATGGAGACAAATATCTTCGGATTCGTTTCTTTTAATACATCGTACATTGGATTCTGAAACAGTTGGTGCTTAGTTCATTTGTAGGTAAACCGGATGACATGAATCGACAATTTTCTCTTGACAATGACTTAAAGATAAGTATCATTTTTATTACTTGATTATTTTTTTACTTTAAATGTACTTTTTCCCTATACTCTTTATATTTTCTTGATCTTTGATTTTTGTATGGAGAAATTTTAAATATTCATCGTAAGTAGGTTCAATAAATGTTTTATTTTCTGAAATTTGATTCTAGATGTTAAGTGATGTAGCTTACATGAAAATTGAGAAACGTTTTCGGCCTCTTGCTAAGATACCCACTCTCAATTTTACTTTTTAATACATCGTATGTTTCATTCTTAAATAGTTGGTCTTTAGTTTATTTATAGGTTAGCCGGACAACATGATGGTCGACAAATGTCTATGGATAAGTAACATGTTTATTATTGTATGAAATTTTCTAACTGTTATTTGAATGTACTTATTTCTAACAAAGCTTCTACCACCCTTAATCTAAACATTACATATAGGGTAGCTTAGTATTGCCTGGATCATTATGAATTATCTACACAGTTTTAGCCGAATCTTTTTTGGTTTATACTCTAACCTAACCCGAAACTAACAGTTTAGTTTTATTAAAATTCAGTTTACTTCGGCTAGTATTCTGTAGAATTCGATAGTGTATCAGCTTCCTATGTTCATTTCAAATGAATGACACTCCCTTCCACACTAATGGCACGAAATGACCCTTAGGGTTGATGTGCCGTAAAGCAACACCTTACCTTCCTCTGTTCATAGTTGAAATGTAAGCAGTTCTGACTGTTATAGTTGAGAATGTTTGGACTATTTTTAAACCATGAGTTTATTAAATGATTACACAATGAATAGATATGGGATTTCAGCATATTAATTTCTTTTTCATGTTAACATACGCTATCTGTTTTATACATCACTCATTTACTTTTTGTTTTCAGTTTATATTGAGTTACTGCAAATGAAGATTTCAACACAAATGTCCATCTGAGACGACACTAATTAGACATGGATGAACAAATTACATCACGCAGAAAGTCTGTGGTAGGTTGTTTTTTTACTAAACCTGGATTTATTGAATTTGTAAAAAATACAATGTCTGATATATTACAAGTTGATGTAGGAGTTGCTTTATGGAAACTTATTTATTTTACTAGTAAACGATATCTTTTTTCTTTCAGTTTAAAATTAACAGCGACACTGCCGTACCTTTGAATCAAGTAAAAGAATATTGCAGTTTTAAGGATCACAATCAGATAAGTAACTTTCAACAATAACATTGTGTACCAAAATTATGAATATTTATTTTTACAATTAAATTTAAGGCTAGTGCAAGGACCTTGCGAGTGCTTTTTCAAAACAAGGTTACATTTTAGAAATACGTCTCCAAGAAAACGTCAGTACTGGTCTAATGTTTACTGAAGGCAAACGTTAACTTCAAAGAAACAATCTACACAGTATCAGCCTAACTTTTTTTAGTTTTAACTCTAACCTAACCGTAAACTAACGTTTTAGTTTCATTATTCATATTCAGTTTGGTTGGTATTGTGTAGAAGCATTCGACATTGTATTATCTTCTATTGATAGTCAGACCTACTTAAATTACACCTACGTTATAGCTGTAAAGTATTGGCCTGTTATGGAATCATATTTAGTGATATGATTGTATAAGTAATAACAGATATAGGATTTCGGCATATTAACTAGTTTTAACAAACTGTTTTATATACATTAGTTATTTTTTTTACTTGTTTTTTTTTTTCAGTTTACATTTAGTTACTACAATATAAGATTTCAACACGAATTTCCACCTGTCGACACTTATTAGACATGGATGAAAACATTCATAAAGCAAAGGATATTCTCATAGTAAGTTATATTTATTAGTACCAAACCTGGTTTTACTGTATGAATTATTCTTCAAACAGTCTGTTATATATATAAGTTGATGTAAAACTTATTCATGGTAACTTATCTATTTTACTGGTAAACGATATCTTTTTTCTTTCAGTATAGAATTGCTTAACAGAACGAAACTGCCCTGTACGTTTGAATCAAGTGAAAGAATATTCCAGTTGTGATGAATACAAACGAATGTAACATCCTACAGTAACAGTGTGTATCAAGTTTAAGAATAAATTTTTTAATGGATTTTTTTACTATAAACTGGATGTGTTTAATGTACTGTCTGTGTCTCTCTTTCTCTCTATATATATATATCTATATATATATATATATATATATACTTTTATTTTCTAAATTTTTGGTCGTCTAATTTCATTTGGCAGTAAGTCGGACGACATAATTTTCTCTTGACAATGACTGAAAGATAAGTATGATCTTTGATATTTTTTTAGAAATTCAATCTGTTATTTAAATGTACTTATTTCTCTTTCTGTCTTTATCTATATATATACTGTTTTTATTTTCTGAATTTTCATTCCGAATGTTCGTTAAGTATTTTCAATAAAAATGGAGACAAATATCTTCGGATTCGTTTCTTTTAATACATGTACATTTGAATCTGAAACAGTTGGTGCTTAGTTCATTTGTAGGTAAACCGGATGACATGAATCGACAATTTTCTCTTGACAATGGTTTTAAGATAAGTATCATTTTTATTACTTGATTATTTTTTTTACTTTAAATGTACTTTTTTTCCCTATACTCTTTATATTTTCTGATCTTTAATTTTTGTAATGGAGAAATTTTAAATGTTCACCGTAAGTAGGTTCAATGAATGTATAGAATGTTTTATTTTCTGAATTTTGATTTATAATTGATTTCTAAACGTTAAGTGATGTAGCTTACATGAAAATTGAGAAACGTTTTCGACCTCTTGCTAAGATACCCACTCTCAATTTTACTTTTTAATACATCGTATGTTTCATTCTTAAATAGTTGGTCTTTAGTTTATGTATAGGTTAGCCGGACAACATGATGGTCGACAAATGTCTATGGATAAGTAACATGTTTATTATTGTATGAAATTTTCTAACTGTTATTTGAATGTATTTATTTCTAACAGAAAGCTTCTACCACACTTAATCTAAACATTAGATATATGGTAGCTTAGTATTGCCTGGATCATTATGAATTATCTACACAGTATTAGCCGAATCTTTTTTGGTTTATACTCTAACCTAACCCGAAACTAACAGTTTAGTTTTATTAAAATTCAGTTTACTTCGGCTAGTATTCTGTAGAATTCGATAGTGTATCAGCTTCCTATGTTCATTTCAAATGAATGACACTCCCTTTTACACTAATGGCACGAAATGACCCTAAGGGTTGATGTGCCGTAAAGCAACATCTTACCTTACCTTCCTCTGTTCATAGTTGAAATGTAAGCAGTTCTGACTATGTTATAGTTGAGAATGTTTGGACTCTTTTTAAACCATGAGTTTATTAAATGATTACACAATGAATAGATATGGGATTTCAGCATATTAATTTCTTTTTCATGTTAACATACGCTATCTGTTTTATACATCACTCATTTACTTTTTTTTTTTCAGTTTATATTGAGTTACTGCCAATGAAGATTTCAACACGAATTTCCATCTGAGACGACACTAATTAGACATGGATGAACAAATTACATCACGCAGAATATTTCCGTGGTAGGTTGTTTTTTACTAAACCTGGTTTAATATGAATTTTCATTTAAATACAATGTCTGTTTTATATAACATGTTGATGAATATGTTCATGGTTACTCTGAACTATTTGACTAGTAAATGCTTTTTTTGTTTCACTTTCAATATAGAATTGCTTAACGGAACGAAACTGCCCTGTACGTTTGAATCGAGTGAAAGAATATTCCAGTTGTGATGAATACAAACGAATGTAACAACCTACAGTAACATTGTGTACCAAGTTTAAGAATTCATTTTTTATTGGATTTTTTTTACTATAAACTGGATGTGTTTAATGTACTATCTGTGTCTCTCTCTATATATACTGTTTTTATTTTCTAAATTTTTGGTCGTCTTATTTCATTTGGCAGTAAGTCGGACGACATAATTTCTCTTGACAATGACTGAAAGATAAGTATGATCTTTGATATTTTTTTAGAAATTCAATCTGTTGTTTAAATGTACTTATTTCTCTTTCTGTCTATCTCTCTATATATATATAAATATATATACTGTTTTTATTTTCTGAATTTTCATTCCAAATGTTCACCGTTAGGTATTTTCAATAAAAATGGAGACAAATGTCTTCGGATTCGTTTCTTTTAATACATCGTACATTTGATTCTGAAACAGTTGGTGCTTAGTTCATTTGTAGGTAAACCGGATGACATGAATCGACAATTTTCTCTTGACAATGACTTAAAGATAAGTATCATTTTTATTACTTGATTTTTTTTACTTTAAATGTACTTTCTCTATACTCTTTATATTTTCTGATCTTTGATTTTTGTAATGGAGAAATTTTAAATGTGCACCGTAAGTAGGTTCAATGAATGTATAGAATGTTTTATTTTCTGAATTTTGATTTATAATTGAGATTTCTAAATGTTAAGTGATGTAGCTTACATGAAAATTGAAATGTTTTCGGCCTCTTGCTAAGATAGCCACTCTCAATTTTACTTTTTAATACATCGTATGTTTCATTCTTAAATAGTTGGTCTTTAGTTTATGTATAGGTTAGCCGGACAACATGATGGTCGACAAATGTCTATGGATAAGTAACATGTTTATTATTGTATGAACTTTTCTAACTGTTATTTGAATGTACTTATTTCTAACAGAAAGCTTCTACCACACTTAATCTAAACATTAGATATATGATAGCTTAGTATTGCCTGGATCATTATGAATTATCTACACAGTATTAGCCGAATCTTTTTTGGTTTATACTCTAACCTAACCCGAAACTAACAGTTTAGTTTTAAAATTCAGTTTACTTCGGCTAGTATTCTGTAGAATTCGATAGTGTATCAGCTTCCTATGTTCATTTCAAATGAATGACACTCCCTTTTACACTAATGGCACGAAATGACCCTAAGGGTTGATGTGCCGTAAAGCAACATCTTACCTTACCTTCCTCTGTTCATAGTTGAAATGTAAGCAGTTCTGACTATGTTATAGTTGAGAATGTTTGGACTCTTTTTAAACCATGAGTTTATTAAATGATTACACAATGAATAGATATGGGATTTCAGCATATTAATTTCTTTTTCATGTTAACATACGCTATCTGTTTTATACATCACTCATTTACTTTTTTTTTTTCAGTTTATATTGAGTTACTGCCAATGAAGATTTCAACACGAATTTCCATCTGAGACGACACTAATTAGACATGGATGAACAAATTACATCACGCAGAATATTTCCGTGGTAGGTTGTTTTTTACTAAACCTGGTTTAATATGAATTTTCATTTAAATACAATGTCTGTTTTATATAACATGTTGATGAATATGTTCATGGTTACTCTGAACTATTTGACTAGTAAATGCTTTTTTTGTTTCACTTTCAATATAGAATTGCTTAACGGAACGAAACTGCCCTGTACGTTTGAATCGAGTGAAAGAATATTCCAGTTGTGATGAATACAAACGAATGTAACAACCTACAGTAACATTGTGTACCAAGTTTAAGAATTCATTTTTTATTGGATTTTTTTTACTATAAACTGGATGTGTTTAATGTACTATCTGTGTCTCTCTCTATATATACTGTTTTTATTTTCTAAATTTTTGGTCGTCTTATTTCATTTGGCAGTAAGTCGGACGACATAATTTCTCTTGACAATGACTGAAAGATAAGTATGATCTTTGATATTTTTTTAGAAATTCAATCTGTTGTTTAAATGTACTTATTTCTCTTTCTGTCTATCTCTCTATATATATATAAATATATATACTGTTTTTATTTTCTGAATTTTCATTCCAAATGTTCACCGTTAGGTATTTTCAATAAAAATGGAGACAAATGTCTTCGGATTCGTTTCTTTTAATACATCGTACATTTGATTCTGAAACAGTTGGTGCTTAGTTCATTTGTAGGTAAACCGGATGACATGAATCGACAATTTTCTCTTGACAATGACTTAAAGATAAGTATCATTTTTATTACTTGATTTTTTTTACTTTAAATGTACTTTCTCTATACTCTTTATATTTTCTGATCTTTGATTTTTGTAATGGAGAAATTTTAAATGTGCACCGTAAGTAGGTTCAATGAATGTATAGAATGTTTTATTTTCTGAATTTTGATTTATAATTGAGATTTCTAAATGTTAAGTGATGTAGCTTACATGAAAATTGAAATGTTTTCGGCCTCTTGCTAAGATAGCCACTCTCAATTTTACTTTTTAATACATCGTATGTTTCATTCTTAAATAGTTGGTCTTTAGTTTATTTATAGGTTAGCCGGACAACATGATTGTCGACAAATGTCTATGGATAAGTAACATGTTTATTGTATGAAATTTTCTGTTATTTGAATGTACTTATTTCTAACAGAAAGCTTCTACCACCCTTAATCTAAACATTACATATATGGTAGCTTAGTATTGCCTGGATCATTATGAATTATCTACACAGTATTAGCCGAATCTTTTTTGGTTTATACTCTAACCTAACCCGAAACTAACAGTTTAGTTTTATTAAAATTCAGTTTACTTCGGCTAGTATTCTGTAGAATTCGATAATGTATCAGCTTCCTATGTTCATTTCAAATGAATGACACTCCCTTCCACACTAATGGCACGAAATGACCCTTAGGGTTGATGTGCCGTAAAGCAACACCTTACCTTCCTCTGTTCATAGTTGAAATGTAAGCAGTTCTGACTATGTTATAGTTGAAGGTTTGGACTACTTTTTAAACCATGAGTTTATTAAATGATTACACAATGAATAGATATGGGATTTCAGCATATTAATTTCTTTTTCATGTTAACATACGCTATGTTTTATACATCACTCATTTACTTTTTTCAGTTTATATTGAGTTACTGCAAATGAAGATTTCGACACAAATTTCAATCTGAGACAACACTAATTAGACATGGATGAACAAATTACATCACGCAAAAGAATGTCTGTGGTAGGTTGTTTTTTTACTAAACCTGGATTTATTGAATTTTTTAAAAATACAATGTCTGATATATTATAAGTTGATGTAGGAGTTGTTTTATGGAAACTTATTTATTTTACTAGTAAACGATATCTTTCTTTTTTCCGTTTAAAATTAACAGAACGACACTGCTGTACCTTTGCATCAAGTAAAAGAATATTGCAGTTTTAAGGATCACAAACAGATAAGTAACTTTCAACAATAACATCGTGTACCAAGTTTATGAATATAAATTTTTATAATTTAATTTTAGGCTAGTGCAAGGGACCTTGCGAGTGCTTTTTAAAACAAGGGTACATTTTAGAAATAGGTATCCAAGAAATTGTTTTATATGAATTTTTCTTTAAATACAATGTCTGTTTTTTTTATAACAAGTTTACAAATACGTTGTTCATGGTAACTTTTTTTACATTTCTTTAGGTTGGAATTGCTTAACAGAATGAAACTGTCAGTATCTTTGAAACAATATAAAGAATATTCCAGTTGTGATGAACATAAACAGATGAGTAACTTTATACAATATCATTGTGTAAAAAGTTTGTGTATAAATAAGATTATTTATAGATTCTTTAAAAATGGTGCAGTGCTTTTTTTTAAACTAAGTGTATGTTTAAGAAATGGGTATCCGAGAAAATGTTATTGTCCAATTTCCTGTGAACATTGCCACTAAAATACGATAGCTATCTTGACCGAAGAACCTGAGTAATAACCAAACTTTGAATTTTTTCTTTACTTGAATAACCTTAATCAAATGTTTTTTTTATTTTGCCAATATAGTTTAGTGGTATTCTGTAGAAACTTTCGACATTGTATTAGTTTCCACTGTTCATAGCTGTAAAGTTTTGGATACGTATTTGTCAATTAAAGAACAGTTTGGGTGTGATTCTTGATGGTAGCTAACATGTCACTAATGAGATATTGCAATAAACTTTTCGTTACTTAATATTGAGAAAAACTACCTCATTAATGATGGAAAGTGTTTAGCAGTAAATATTGCTTATGGAAACTCTAATTTAGGATTAAATTGGAAAATATATTCATATTTTTGACAATCTTTGTTTTAGTAAAGTGTTATTATATAATATACTAAAATGACCAGATTCAGCATTAAATAAGTCGGTGTCGATATTCCATAAAATTAAAAAAAAACTAGACGAAACACTGACTTAACATTTTAAGATATAAAGTTGTTTTTTAAACACTTTTACCAGAATGAGCTGGTTTTGCTCTAAATCTACTCTTAATTAGAGTATACTGATTAGTTGATTACTGGATCAACCAGGGTTAATGTTTCTCTTGGTAATATTTTTGTAAAATAGGACTTTATGGAGGATAACGGTATCTATGATTAAGCAGAAATCATTAAAAAGAAACGCAAAAAATAATTCCTCAAAATATCTTTGAATAATTCAATCTAATATCTTCTGTTTTGATATATGATTAGAACTTTTTCTGAGGTTTTTTCACATCTATGCTGATGACAAATGTCTAAAGCAGCACTTTGAAGAACACTGTTTATCAAGACCTTGATTGTTCCTTTTACGAACTGAAGTATATGGTGCAATGGGTAAAAAATGGCTTGTGAAAACCAAGCTTCCCTTTCACAACCAATGATCGGATTCCCATTTTGCCTTAATTAAAATGAATGATTCTGTTTGGGAAAGTCTTTACTTGGATGAGCTCCATCGATTGTCTTTAACTGTAGATGTGAAATGAAGACTTTACTTAAATCTGAAGTTTCTGGGAAATGGATTATTCTGCCGTTCCTGAAAGTATCTGAATCCTGATGCAATCCTCCATTTCTAAGAGACTGATACAAAGATGCAGTACTTTGCATCAAAATCCACTCATGGCGACCCACAGTGCCTGGCTCTTGAGATTCCCCCTGTGACTGTAAGCACTCTGAACTATATTCATATCTGTTCGGGATGTTGTGAAAGAACCTTGATATCATAAGCAACTGCTCCTGACAACAATAAAATCCTAGTACTTGGTAAGTTGCAAAGTAGCTGTTATTTTAACAAGCTATTCAATTGTTAGTTAAAAGAGAAATGCCTGCCATCACCTTTGAACACTTTGTCAGTTTGGTTAATATTTCCAAATATTGGAGATTAGTGTTCTGCATCTCGGTACAACGTAGTCTTTTCTGTGTCATGAGTAAATTGATTCAATTTTGGATAAACGAAAGTTGTGAACCACCTCAGCAGAATCAATCTACTCATTGATGAGAAATATAGATTTCATTTATCAAGTTGCAGCTGGTGTGCCAACTAACATCACATGAGTGAATCTGAGTGTGGCTTTTTTTAGCAATAACTCTTGAAATGTCAAAACAATCCTATAAGAGTTCGATATGTACAATATGGAGTATTGCTGCCACATCTAGGGATGCATCGCTCTGAGCACATTTTGACAGTACAAAAGTCATATACTGCTGTTTGAAAAAATTGTTTGACATCAGTCCAAATTGTAGTCCATTTTGAAGACAAATAGTAAGAAATCTGGTATAATCACAAAGAAAATTTAACACAAACCTGAAAACTTGGACAAATGTTGTACAAAACATTGGCACAATACTCAAGAGTTGATGTGGCACAATCAAAAAGAACTTTCTACAATGTAGATCTATGAGAATGTTGTCTGTCAATTGACTAAGAGAAAACGCAAGTTTTTGAAGATATCAGAAAAATGTATTGATTGCAAGTTGAAGCGGACATGAGAAAGGTAAGAGTGTTCTTTAATTCCCCAGCCATGTTGTTTGTATTTCACCTTTGCTGTCGTGTTAAAATTGTCCTGATTATAGAACAGGATAAAGTTGATGTGTAATTCATGGGAGAAGTGGGAGGGTACTATATAATGATGTAGACGAGCTTACTTGTGATTTTGAAGATTAAATGAGAAACTTGAATCATTCAAAAATAACGGGAATCTAGCAGAAATGCATTTGTGTTTTTAAGGCTATCCACAAGAGGTAGTTGACGTCTCTTAACAGAGCATCAAGGCCAGCAGAAAACTATAGAAAAGATGTGGCGAAATCCGAAAATGGAACGCGTGCACGATCGTTTAAATAGCGCACTATTGTAGAAGTGGAAGAGATTAATAATGAACTAGATACGTATCTGAGGGAATCTACCCAAGTTGGTTTACCATGATTTACTTGGAAAAGGAGGGGTTCATAATCGCTTGACTTTGATATTTGTAAGAACACGTTAAGGAGACGAGATGTTTAGGTTTAGAAGATGAGAGGTAATGTGACTGGTTTGTAAGTCGTGAGGTTGGGTAAGATGAGTCCTAAGTTATCAGGTTGATGGGAAGGGTGGTCTGTCTGGGAGGTTTCTGTAGGAAGTGTTAGTGGTGCGGAAGAAGTATTTGTATGTTTTTGTATATAGTATCAAAGATGGCTAGACGGGTACGATTGTTTATGAGAAACATTAGGAGTGTACGACATGTGAAAATGTGGGAGACTGAAATGATATGTGAGGGTTAAGAACGAGCAAATAGAATAAAGTGTTAATTAGTTAATTTGGGATAAATGGAGTTTTATCGCAGTGTTAAGTTATTTTTTGGGGGGAGGGGGGGATTTAACGAATGAATTTTAATGGCGGAATGTGATTAAGTAGCGTAGTGGAAGGGGAGTGAATACACACAATGACTTGTGTAAGGATAGTTTATTGAAATTCTGAGAAAGGCAACTAGAGAACTGGCTGAAGCTGTTATAATGGGGTTATGGCCTCCGAATTCTCTTTGTGGGCGCCCACATTGGTGAGCGGATCAGCTGCGATTTCAGGAGACGGTTTCTTCCTTTTCTTGACAAAGGAGCAACGTTCTTGAGGATGATGCTTTGATCAAGTTGAAATCTTTTTGGGCGGTGTCGCTTCTGTTGCCTTTGGAAGAATAAATGTCATTGTGGATGAGTGGGATAACATATCCTAGTTGATATAGATTATAAGTGGATCTCATTTTTTTTACATAGTTTGTAAAAATGCAGCTGTTAGTAATGTCTTGCATGGGAGTTTATGCAAAATGATAGTTACTTGTCGGGAGTTGATATATTGATTGAGGCATATAATTGAAATGTAGGTTATAAAACTTCTACAAAGAGCAGTCATTAATATTTTAGTCGGACATATTTACAACGGTAATTGGGGCAAAAGATATTATTTATCGAAAAGATTAACAAGGGTGGCTTAAGTAATGTGGTTAGGAATTATATTAACTTGTTACTAGAATTCATGGGGGCTAAGTGGGGATATTTGTAAACATAGCTGAACGTTGTCTTGAGTATATTTGTCTGTAAATGGTGTGATCCTTGTTTATGTGTGGAAATTGTTAGTCTAGATTTAGAGTGAAATACCACACCATTTGAGAAGGCCGTGGACTCGTGAAGGTTGTGATCTTTGTTGTGTAATGTTATGGAAGGACAATGTGACTTTTATTAGTGTGCTTAGACTGATGTAATTTGCAAGTTGGTCAGTGGGGCAATCCTAGAGATAGATGTAGATGGTGTGTGTGTGAACTAATTTGATGCGATGGATAATCAGGGCTTTGATAACCCACTCGGTAGTGAGAACAAAGATTTTTGGGATTTAATCTAGTTAAAGGATTTAACGGGATTATAGAACGTTCATAGCTATACTCAAGTCATTAGCAATCTTGGCTCTCCTCGACTAAGATTGGGTTGGAATAATTGTAGAAAGCTAAATAATTTAATTATGACTTTTATTGTAAACCAACTCTGGCACAACTTAGACATCTTAACACTATAATTACTAAGTAAAAACATTGAAAGAACTGTTAGAAAGACAGCAATGAAAGGTGAATGCAATGGCATGGTTGGGGTCTTATTAGAGACTCGATCCTTGAGAACCAGTGCGAAGCACAATTGGATGGGAAACAATGATCCAGTGGCAATTACCAAAGTAAACAGTGATTCAAGAAAAAGCCCTGTAACGAAGAAATCAAGTGTTGATGCGAAGGTATATATGCTTATATATATATATTTTTTAAAGTGCACGAAAAAATAAATATGAACAAGCTGCACTTTTTTTGTTGTAGATTGAAGTAATCCATTCAAATTAAGTTTAAAAAAGATTATGTAAACTAGGAAATTGGAAAATGATGTGACGAATTTCCAAAATGCATTTGAGTTGAATGATAAAAGAATAGAATTGAAATTGGAAAAAGTGGTGAAGCTTTTACGGGACGAAGTCAAGATAAACTGTCAATTGGAATTGCGCAAAATGAAAAGAATTAAGTAACGCTCAACTTTGATTTGATTAACGTTCTCAATATGAAAGAAAAAAGAATGCATTGAAAACGTCATGGCTTATATTTAAACCAAGAAATGATTTCTAGTTTTTTGAACGTGCCTGGAAAGAAGTGGATGAACTGTGAAGAAAGTCTTTGGCTAATTATGCGAATGATGAAGAGTTTTAAAATGAGCAATGCTGTTTTATGTAACTCTTATATGAAAACATGATATTAAGATTCAAGCAAAACTTGAAGTGAATCCATGAAGTCCAACAGAAAAGCAGGTTCAGGAATATTGTTTTGGATACAAACATTTCTATGCTGGGTGAACTGCTCGAACAGAACATTACATAGGCTGACAGGTGGAGAGAGAAGTTTATTGGATTGTAGTTTTGTTTAGTAGCGAATTGTCAGAAACAAAAACGTATTTCTGTTCTATGAGGCTGCTGCTTGATGCAAGTTGTTTAGTGTAGTTCAGATAGGTCAATATTAGTTGTCTAGATTCATTGCTTTGTTGTAAATGATCGGAAGCCACGCCGCATTATCGTGACTTGTCAGCTTGCTAATGTTTGTTTATATAGGAAATCTCTCCAGACAAGCCAGTCGATGTAAAAATTATTGTTTGTTTGATGCAGGGTTTTTGGTTTATTCCCTAACTAGAAGCATCTATTGAACAGGCACACTGTGGTGGCTTAGCACCTCTTTTGATGGGGTCTGCTCAAATTGTTTACTAAGGTACTATAGGTTGTCAGTCGCATGACTGTCGCATGTTATGTTTGCTATAAATAGTGACATTGAGCCATTCTCTCCAGGCTGCAAGTCTGGGTAATTTGGCCAGACATTAGAAGAGGTTTTTTGAAGCATGTCGTTAAGAGTCATGTGAGAGATTTAGAATCTGAGTGCAGACCAGTGATGTCGGCGACCCTACCAGGTAGAATGTAGCTAGTCAGAATCCCAGTATGCATCGTTAAGATAATTTAAAGGAATAAATTCGAAATACTTTTGTATTTATTCAGTTTGTTTTAAAACATGTTACGTTTATTTAATTCAATTGTACAAATAATTGATTTCAAAAAATATTACATCTAGCTAACAGAACGATGCTTGATTAGCATAATTTGGTAAAAACTTGATTAATATTAACAATTTATTTCTATTTTCGTTTTAGTTTTCTTATTGATATTCAAGTTTTGTTAATATTATTAGAAGTAATAATAATTTAAAGGATTTTCTAAAACATTTAAGGTTCGAAATGATTAGTTTTAAATCTGAATAAGTTCCGGTCCCATTTTAAGTATTTGTGTTTCCATGAATTAACTTTAGTTAGCTGGCATAATTTATTTAATATAATTACACTCCATATAGAACGAAATAACTTGTAAAGTGTTCTTTTAGATATCTAATTTAATGTTTAAAATAAATATGTTGCTGTATTTGGCGACTGAAAAGTCATCATTGAAAACCTGATTACTATAACGAAGAAAAGAAACTTCCTAACACCAGTTTTTTAAATAAAAAATATTCCTATATTTAAACTTTATTTCTGTGCTCTAAATGAATAAATGCGATTTTTTTTCTCCATTTATCGAAACTTTTTAGAAATAAACACCAATTAATTGGAATGGGTAGTTAAAATGTTTTTATTTAGACTTGCATAATTTTGTAGATTAGAACCCTCAGCTAAGTTTAAACAATATGATTGTAGTTTTAGTGTCATTCTAACTTATTAAGCCAGTTAACGAATATATTTTTAACACTGTTTGAGTCCGACTGCTGAGGTTGTGAAACCACACGTAATAGCCTAAAAGAGTCGTCACCTGTCTCCCCACATAATTCAAAGAATGCATCTTCAATAGAAAAAAAAGGTTAATGCCATAAAACTCTAGAATGGTTCGGATATAGAGGATCATTTTAAGTTATATTTGTATGCGAAACCGATTCCCAACTTTATATTTAAATTTTGTTTTCTATTGCTGCAAGGATATTGTGGGCGATCAATACGTAATCGCCTAAAAAGAGTAGAATCGTATTTGGGGGGGTGTTAATCTATAAAACGAAAACTTAATATTTGTTATTTATATATAAGGTATTTAATTATTTAGCTATTAAAAATTTCATGTGAAAAAATAATACCACTAAATCAAATTGTTTAGAATTAAAATTTTTAAAAAGCCAAGTATAGTAATAAATAGATCTATAAAATATGGGTAAATTTGAAGATTAACTCACTCCGCTCCCCCTAAATATATTGTGCTTTTTTAGGCGATTACGCACGGAAAACATACTTTAGAATTTTGAGTGATGAATCAGTTTCGTATATAATTAACCTAAACAGTACGTTATTCTGTGCTTAATTTGTTTCGTGGGGAGGGGTTATAGGTAACAAATATATTAATTTAATTACCACCCTCTCAATTAATTGCTGCCCGGACGTCGGATAGGTTATGCTTTTTTTTCTTATAAAAGGCATTATCCTGCTATGGTTTATAGCGGGGCTACTATGATAAATATTTTACTTTTTGTAAAATATTTAAAAAAAAAAAAAAAAAGTGTATACTATTCAAGTAATCTAGTTTTATTTTTAGTCTTGATAGCGAAACAGGAATAAATGCCGTATTAGCCCCGGTTGGTAATATGGTAACTTTTCTAATATCGCTTATTTACGAAAATATTATTGTGCATTTTTTAAAACTCTGAACTCGTGATTCGTTTAGAAAAATTGTTAACGTTGACGATGTTTGAAGTTTTTGAAGGTGAATTTGCAAATCAGCGCCGGTGAAGAAAAGCTGAACATGCTCGTCTTTTGCAAATTGAACGACCGTTAAGTTTGATTGTCACTGAAATCCGGTTTTTCTCCGTAATACCCGAAAGTCGACTCTGTGAAAACTGTCAAATGTTAAATTGAACAATGGAATGCGATAAAGTATGACTAAGAAAATGAAAATACATATATAAAAATAAAGAACGAAGAAATCATTGTTAAACGAGTATTAATTTGATGTTTTTTTTTTTTTGTCTTTTATGTAAACATTTGATAATATCCAATAGTTTTTGGTAGTATCTCTTTAGAATGTTTAGCGACACAAATACGTTTGGAAATCACTCGTGTTTTCATGCTGGGTAATTTGTTTAAATGTACGCTTTTTAAAGGTGTATTTTGTTTTTAAAAAAAGTATATTTTCAATAAGATTTAAAAGTTAATGGTTTTATTTTATTACGTGATCGTCGATGAAAAAAATGTTTATAATTTGAGTAAAATTGGTTGATTTCCTGAATTTTGATGAATTTTGAAGTGTAAGAGTGTAAACAAAATGAAGCACGAACCTACGAGTGAATTTCAAGGGAGATAACCCGAGTATGAAAAAACTAGAGTTAGTTCCCTTCTAATGCAAAATTTGAGGGTTTTTTTTTATTTTTATAAATAAGTTTTATTTTACATGTTTTATTTTGTTTTAAATTTGGTATTTAAATACTTTTTGTCAATAATAAACGGCATTTAAAGTTAATTTTAAACTAAAGATCTAATAAAATCTTAAAGAAATTAGTTTTTTTTTTTTTTTTTTATAGATGTATTTTAGTTTTAGATTATCGATTGGGAGTTTTCATCTAGTCAATTCTCGGGGTTTTCCCAAATATTGCCGACGCAAAGTGAGAAAAAAGTTCCGAAAGTTTAACATTTGTATAAATAATTAATTGTCGGGCCGAAAAAGCAGACGTACACTATTTTGTTTATTTAATTGTTAGGTGAAAGTACGGAATAGTTAATATGAAGAGGGGAGGGGTATTTGTTAAGAATGGCTTTCTAAATAATGTTATTTCATCACGAACCGTAAACCTGAGAAGTATTACAGAAGAAAAGACCAACATCGGTACTATCGGTTTTGAATCTAAACCAAGGGATTTATATATTTGGTTCTTTATTTTGTGTGGATGTGAAACCGACGGCACCGATGTTTTGATATTTTGTAATGGATTTTTAAATTGTAGTTTTACAGTTTTTAGATAGCATTTTGAAGTTGAATTTAATTTTGATAGTTTTTCTTTATGAAATTGTTTGGTAAATAGACAATAGTTAACAAAGCTATTTTAATATATTGTCTGTTTTGATGCTGTATTTTTTTCCCCGTGTTTGATCATTGAATGAAAGTCAATTTTCTATTCTATATTTTTTTTTCACCAATGCATACTCTCCGACTTTGGAGTTGTACTTTTCATGTTTTTGTTACTTGTTATTGGGATGCGTTCTCTTTCAGAAGGGGTTAGTCTATTGATTTAATTAAGCAATTTTTGATGGAAATCGGTCCAGACAAGGCATGAAGTCAATTAGTATCGGGTTCTAAAGAAAAACAAATACTAGCTAAAAGGTAAAAAATAGACAACACTAAATTTTAGATGGATAGATTCCGATTCGGAAAACAGCAATTGTTTCTCCTTTGTCTGTTATATCTTTCATGGAATGTGAGGAGTAAAGGACAAAATAGGGGGAGTGAGTTACGAGAATATTAAAAGTAAACTCTTATTATTGGTAATCGATTGAGGTTTCACTATCAGGGAATAATGATGGGCTGCTCATGCCTTTTTTAAAAGGAGAGTATAATCCAGTTCACTGACCTTGTGTCTAACCCTCCTGTAGCGGGTTGAAATTAATAAATAGTACTTAAAAAACAAAACAAGTATTCAATGTCAAAATACAAATAAATCATGTTTGAATTTCAAATGAGATTATCTGAGTGGAGAATATTATAAGTTATTTTTCTCAGACTGCAAGACGATTTATCGTCTGCCAATTTTGTTGTGAAAAGACAGTTTTACCACAAACTAAAATAAACATGCCTTAAGCCAAACACTAAGCATAAGTCCAGGCTGGCAATCCGAATATATATGTTACTTTTAGTGTTTAATCTCGGACGTTTTAAAGCTGTCGAAATGCATGTCCATTGTAATAGAAGAGGCTTATCATAAAAAGTATGATGAACCATGTCCTGGAAGCAAGTATCACGTCAGGAAAATGTGGCGAAGTTAAGTGCTTGATACGAAGAATCGCAATAACACGAACAGACTTGCCAATTGGATTTTAAAGGCTACAATTTGCGGTCAGGCTCAGCTTTGCGATGAACATAAAATGAAGGGTAATTTTAGTTTTTTGAGTGAATCTATGAAACTGTCTTGTCACATGGCTAGTTTTTTTTTTGTGGTCGAATTGATCGAACAGCAAATAAGAGGTGCACACGAATGCCCTCCTTAAGTAGCGAATGTTACCACTTTCCTATATGATTAAAGATTAATATCACATATAGGATTTATTTTCTTGGTAGCTATATGTATCACTGCAAAATACTAATTTTTGATATTTTATGTATTTTAGAAATGAAATAAAGATTTGTATTGTACCTAAATTGTTTCATTTTTTTTCTTTCAGTTTTTGAACATAAAAATTACCGGAATTTCGAATATGAATCAGCGATTTATATCAGGCAACCAACGTTTTCGTGGTTGGTTAATTACTATAAAATCTGTTTTTATTATATGAATTTTTCTTTTTTAAATAAAATGTTTGCTTCATAACAAGTTGATGTAAAACTTATTCATGGTATCTTATCTATTTTGCTATTAAACGCTATCTTTTTGTTTTTCTCTTTCAGTATAGAATTGCTTTACAGAACGAAATTGCCCTGTACGTTTGAATCGAGTAAAAGAATATTCCAGTTGTGATGAATACAAACGAATGTAACATCCTACAGTAACATTGTGTACCAAGTTTATGAAGAATTTTTTTTTTTTTTTTTCGAGTTTTTACTTTAAACTCGATCTGTTAAATGTACCGTCTCTTTCTATTTTTCTCTCTCATATGTATATATTGAGGTTTCACTGTTAATATTTTCTGAAGTTTGATTTATAATTGAGAAATTTCTAAATGTTCACCATGTTGCTTAAATAAAAATTGAGAATGTTTTGGACGTATGCTAAGATACACCACTCGCCATTTTTCTTTTTAATACAGTGTACATTTCATTCTCAAATAGTTGGTCTTCAGTTTATTTGTAGGTTAGCCGGACGACATGAGTCAACAAAATGTTCTCTGGATAAGGTAAGTTATGTTTATTTGATATTTTTTTTAAATTTCCATCTGTTATTTAAATGAATTTATTTCTTACATAGAAAGCTTCTACCACCCTTAATCTTACCATTTGATATATGGTAGCTTAGTATTGACTAGGTCATTTTTAAAGTGGCCAGCTTTCAAATAACGCTGTAAAAAAAAAATGAAAAAATAAAAAAATAAATGAATAAAAAAATAAATAAATAAATGGCGCGAAGAATCGAATATTCACGAACGTACAGCCAAGATTTTCTTTGCATGCATTCAATATGACTCGTATTAATTTTTCAGAGCTAGAAAGGAAACCGTCTTTGGTCATTTTCTATTTCTGGAAGCAAGGCATTTGATGAGTTTTTTTTAATGTTTTTTATTTTTTCGAAATGAGTAATTTAAGAAATAGGTGTTTGAGAAATTGTCAGTATTTGTCCAATTTTCACTAAACTCTTCCAACGAAGATAAATTTTAACTTCCGTGAATTAAGTTTAGTTTTATTATTTAAACTCAGTTTACTTTGGTTAGTATGGTGTAGAATTCGATATTGTATCAGATTCCTCTGTTCATAGTTGTAATTGCTTACATTTCGACTATGTTTTAGTTGAGAAATTATGGAATATTTTAAAACCATAATGACTATAAATGGTTACACAATTAATAGATACGGGATTTCGGCATATTAATGATTTCGTTTTAATTTTAACATATTCTATCTGTTTTATACATGACTCTTTACTTTTTTTTTCAGTTTACATTGAGTTACTCAAAGATTTCAACACGAATTTCAAACTGCGCAGACACTAATTAGACATGGATGAAAAAATACATAAGAGATTTTCTCAGTAAGTTATGTTTACTACAAAACTTGGTTTTACTATATGAATTTTTCTTTAAATATGTCTGTTTTATATATCACAAGTTGATGCAGAACTTGTTCATGGTAACTTTTTTAACTATTTTACTAGTAAACAATATCATTTTTTTTCTTTTGCAGTTTGGAAATGTTTAACAAAACGACGGCCTGTATGTTTGAATCCAGTAAAAAAATATTCCAGTTGTGATGAACATAAACAGATGAGTAACTTTCTACAATAACATAGTACTAAGTTTCTGTTTAATTTTTTTTATATTTTTCTGTTAAAGTGGTGCAGTGCTTTCAAAAACAAATGTATTTTTAAGAAATTGGTATTGAAAATTTGACGAATCTTTAAAGAACAGTTTGGGGTTGATTCTTGATGGTAGCTAACATCACTCATGAGATATTGCAATAAACGTTTTGTTACTTTAATAGTGAGTTGAGAAAAATTACCTCATTACTGATGGAAAGTGTATGCCAGTACACATATTGGTTATGGTAATTGTTCAATTTAGGATTAAACTAGAAAATATTTTCCTAGTTTTGACAATCTTTGTTGCTGTTTTAGTAAAGTATGTTATTACTGAATATACCAAAATGATCAGATTTTGTAATTAAATAAGTCAAAAAGTGTTTATATTCCATAAAATTTAAAAAAACTAAACCAAACACTGAATAAACATTTTAATATACATAGAATTTTATTCTCAAACTTTTATGAAAATAAACTTTGCACTAAATCTAATCTCAAGTAGAGTATAATTATTAGTTGATTCCTGGATTAACTCGGGTGAATAGGTTTCACTTGGTAATATTTTTGAAGCAGAACTTGTAAAAAAAAACAAAACAAAGCAATTCCACACAATATGCTTGAATAATTCAATCTAATTTCTTCCATTTATTGATTGAATGTGATTTAGAACTTTTGAGATGATTTCTTGGCATCTCTGCTGTCGACAGGAATGCCCATGGTAGCAGTTTAAAGAATCTTGTTTTTCAAAACCTTGCTGATTCTTTTTCCAAACTGAAGTAGAAAGTGCAACGGGTAAAAAATAGCTTGTGACTTTTTAATAAATAAAAGTAAGCTATTTCGTTTCACAAGTTTAACTCGGATTCCCATTTTGCCTTTGTCAAAATGAAGGGTTCTGTGTGTAATTGAAATATTTTAGAACAGTGACCAAGTTCTGAATTGACCATTACCGCAGACATTGATCGATATTGATTATTTTAGTAATGAAGATTCGTCATGTAATTTGTTCACGAAGTCCGTGAGAATTGTTGTCGATCACTACCCATTGGTTGTGCATCCTGATCTTGTAACAGAAGATGGTTTCAGCAGAAACAAGATACGGTTTAGAGGATAAGTGTTGCATTGTTTATGATAACGATTGGGACCAGTTTGTAACCTGAGGACGAGTGAAAACAACGAAAGACCAATCCATAAAAATGAGATGCTAAAAGAATAATAGTGCTAACGTGAAGCAGAATTGATTGACAGTTGAAGCAGACATCAGAAAGGTATGAGTGTTCTCTTTGTCTCCCCTGCCATGTTATTTGTATTTCACCTTTGCTGTCGCATTAAAATTGTCCTGATTATAGTTTAAAGTTGACGTGTAATCCATGGGAGAATTGAGAGGGTACTATATAATGATGTAGACTAGCTTACTTGTGATTTTGAAGATTAAATGAGAAACTTGAATCATTCAAGTATAACGGGAATCTAATGTATTTGATTTTAAGGCTGTCCACAAGAGGCAGTTGACGTCTCTTAAGAGCGTCAAGAACAGCAAAAAACTGTATAGAAAAATGTGTCGAAATCCGAAAATGGAACGCGAGCACAATTTTTTAAATAGCGCACTATTGTAGAAGTGGAAGAGATAATCAATGAACTATACAAGTATCTGAGGGAATCTACACAACTTGGTTTACCATGATTTACTTGGAAAAGGAGAGAGTTAATACTGGCTTGACTTTGATATTTCTAATAACGCGTTAAGGATTAGAGATGTCTAAGTATAGAAGATCAGAGGTACTCAGTTTGGGTTGTAAGTAGTGAGGATGGGTAAGATGAGTCGTAAGATATCAGGTTGATGGGAAGGGTGGTCTGTCGGGGAGATTTCCGTAGGAAGTGTTAGTGGTGCGGAAGAAGTTATTCGTAGATAATTTTGTTGATTCCCAACAAGAGTCCTAGTGATGCAGGATCCTGGGAGAAGAACAAAAATAAAGATGGTCTCTGAATCGATCCCATTTGAGGTCTTTAGAAAACGTTAGCGGGCAACTCTCTCAGAAGTAAGAGGTAGGGTAGTTGTGGAGGGTGGACTGAAAGTATCGTTATATTGCATAATCCCGAAAGTTAAATATTAGGATAGGTCAAATAAGGTTTCTTTTATTTTATTATCTTTTCGTAGTAAGTATTAAAGATATCTAGATGGGTACGATTGTTGATGAGAAGGAAATTAAGAGTGTACGACAGGTGAAAATGTGGAATGCTGAAATGATATAATATGGGAGGGTTAAGAAAGAGCAAATAGAATAAAGTGTTAATTAGTTGTTACTTTTGAATCATGGGATAAATGGAGTTTTATCGCATTGTTAACAATTTTTTTTTTTACGGGGGGGGGTTAACGAATTAATTTTAATGGCGGAATGTGATTAAGTAGCGTAGTGGAAGGGGAGTGAATACACACAATGACTTGTGTAGGGATAGTTTATTGAAATTCTGAGAAAGGCAACTAGAGAACTGGCTGAAGCTGTTATAATGGGGTTATAGCCTCCGAATTCTCTTTGTGGGCGCCCACATTGGTGAGCGGATCAGCTGTGATTTCAGGAGACGGTTTCTTCCTTTTCTTGACAAAGGAGCAACGTTCTTGAGGATGATGCTTTGATCAAGTTGAAATCTTTTTGGACGGTGTTGCTTCTGTTGTCTTTCGAAGAATAAATAATGTCATTGTGGATGAGTGGGATAACATCGTAGTTGATATGGATTATAAGTGGATCTCATTTTTTTTTTACATAGTTTGTAGAAATGCAGCTGTTAGTAATGCCTTGCATGGCAGTCTATACATAGTGATAGAACTCGTCGATGTAGTAGCAAGCCAGGTGTAGTTATTATAAACCCGTTTGCAAAGAGCAGTCATTACTATTATAGGAAGTATTTTAGGGGGCCATATTTAGGACTGTAATTGGGGGTGGGAGAAGATATTATTTATCGAAAAGATTAACAAGGGTGGCTGAAGTAATGTGGTTAGGAATTATTAACTTGTTACTAGAATTTATGGGGCTTAGTGGGGACATTTGTAAACATAGTTTAACGTTTTGTCTTGAGGATATTTGTCTGTAAATAGTGTGAACCTTGTTCATGTGTGGAAATTGTTAGTCTAGATTCAGAGTGAGATAACACACCATTTGAGAATGGCAGTGGACCCGTCATGGTGTAAGGTTATTGAAGGATCATGTGAATCGTATTAGTGTGGTCAGTCTGATGTCTAGTTTGCAAGTTGGTCAGTGGGGCAATCCTAGAGATGGTGTGTGAACTAATTTTATGCGATGGATAATTGGAGATTTGATATAGCTTCATAACCCACTCTGTAACGAGATTAAAGATTTTGAGGATTTAATCTAGTTAAAGGATTTAACAGGATTATAGAACGTTCATAGCTATACTCAAGTTATTAGCAATCTTGGCTCTCCTCGACTAAGATTGGGTTGGAATAATTGTAGAAAGCTAAATAATCTAAGTAATTAAGACTCTTATTGTAAACCAAGTCGGGCACAACTTGTAATTATTGTGTTAAGATGTCTAAGTAAAAACATTGAAAGGACTGTTAGAAAGACAGGAATGAAAGGTGAATGCAATGGCATGGTTGGGGTCTTATTAGAGACTCGATCCTTGAGAACAGTGTGAAGCAGAATTGGATACGAAACAATGATCCAGTGGGAATTACAAAAGTAAAGTGATTCAAGAAAAGCTCTCAAATCAAGAAATAAGGTATTGATGCGAAGCTATATGTTTGTATATATATTTTAAAGTGTACAAAAATAAATATGAACAAGTGGATTTTTTTTTTTTTTTTTTTTTTTTTTTTTTTTTTTGTTTGTAAATTGAAGTAATCTTTAACTTTGAACAAACAATTCAAATCAAGCTGAAAAAGTGTAGCATGGAAACTGTTTAATTGGAAAATGAAGACTTGGCAAATTTACAAAATGCATTTGAGTTGAATAACAAAAGAATTGAATTGAAATTGGAAAAAGTAAAGCAGCTTTTACGGGACGAACTTGAGATAAAGTCAATTGGAATTCGTAAAATGAAAAGAATTAAGTGACGCTCATCAACTTTGAGTTAACGTTCCTAATATGAAAAAAAAAAGAACGCCTGGAAAAGGTCATGGCTTATATTAATACCAAGAAACGATTAGTCTTGTTTTTTAATGTTCGCGGAAAGAAGTGGACGAACTGCGAAAGTATTTGGTCAATTATGCGAATGATAAATAATTTTAAAATGAGCAATGCTGTTCAATGTAACTCTTAATTCTAACGAGATTTTGAAAAGACCCAAGCAAAACTTGAAGTGTACAGTTGGTTTCTGAAGTGAATCCATGAAGTCCAGCAGAAAAGCAGGTTCAGGAATATTGTTTTGGATAAATACTTTGCTATGCTGCTCGAAAGAATACATTACATGGGCTGACAGGTGGAGAGAGAAGTTTTATTGGATTGTAGTTTTATGTTTAGTAGAGAATTGCCAGAAACAAAAACGTATTTCTGTTGTATGAAGCTGTTTGATGCAAGTTTTGGTGTAGTTCAGCGACGTCGATATTAGTTGTCTAGATTCATTGATTTGTTGTAAATGATCAGAGGCCAGGGCGCATTGTCGTGATCTTTCAGCTTGCTAATGTTTGTTTATATAGGAAATCTCTCTAGACAAGCCAGTCGATGTAAAAAGTATTGTTTGTTTGCAGGGTTTTTGGTTTATTCCCTAACTCTAAGCATCTATTGAACAGGCACACTGTGGTGGCTTAGCACCTTTTGTTGGTGTTTGCTCAGCTTGTGGCGGATGATCGCTGACCTATGAGACTGATAACATGTAGTACCTAGCTATGTCGCATGTTGTCTCTGATGTTATAAATATTGGCACTGAATCATTCTTTCGAGCCTGTAAGTCTGGGTAATTTGTACGGATCTTGAGCTGGCCAGACATCAGAAGAGGTTTCTTGAAACGTCGTTTCGAGTCATGATGTGAGATTTAGAATAATAGTGCAGACCAGTGATGCTGGCGACCCTACCAGGTAGAATGTAGCTTGTCAGAATCCCAGTATGCATCGTTAAGTTAATTTAAAGGAATAAATGCGAAATATTTTTGTATTCTGTTTGAAAAGACGTTTATTTAATTTAATTGTACATTTAATTACTTCCAGATAAATTGTATCTAGCTAACAGAACGATGCTTGATTAGTATAATAATTTTATAAAACCTTGATTAATATTAACAATTTATTTATTTCGTTTTAGTTTTCTTATATATATTAAAGTTTTGTTAATATTAGTAATTTAAACGATTTTATGAAAAAAATTTAAAATTCGAAATGATTAGTTTTAAATCTGAATAACTTGTGGTCTTATTTTGAGGATGCGTGTGTTTCCATGAATTAACTTTAGTTACCTGGCATAATTTATTTAATAAAATTACACTCCGTATTGAACGAAATAACTTTTTAAAGTTTATAAGATATATAATTTAATGTTTAACATTTTGTTGCCGTTTTCGACGTCTCAATATTTGATGTTGGCGAAAACGTGATTATATTTACTATAAAATGAAGAACTTAGTAACCCATCTCAGATGTTTAAATTAAAAAAAATATTTTTTAACTGTTTTTCGTCTTCTAAATGAATAAACGTGAATTTTTTTTCCTTGTAAACAACTGTTTATAAATAAACAATAATTCATTGGGATGATAGTTAAAATAATGTTTTTACTTAGACCCGAATAATTTTAACAAAGTTTGATAAATTTGTAGATTAAAACCCTCAGCTAAGTTTAAACAATGTTTCTACTTTTTAACGCCATTCTAACTTATTAGGTCAGTTAACGAATATATTTTTTAACAGTATTCCTAAGTCCGACTAGCAATGTCGTAAAACCACACGTAATAGCTGAAAAGAGTGGTCATCTGCCCCCCCTCCCCCGAGTAACGCAAAGAATGTATCTCCAATAGCAAATGAAAAAAATGGTTAACTGCCATAAAACATTAGAATGGTCCGGATATAGAGGATCATTTTTAGTTAAATTTCTATGCGAAAATGATGCCCTTTTCTTCATTTAAATTAAGTTTTTTGTTTTCTACTGCTGCCAAGATATTCTGGTTGATGATCACGTAATTGTCTAAAATGTAGAATCGTATTTGGGAGGGGGGTAGGTGATGTTGATGTACAATTATACGAAAACTTAATATTTTTTTTTATTTATACATGATAAATAAGTTTAACAATTTAGTTATTTTAATTTTTACGTGAAAAAATAACACGACTAAATCCAATTGTTTAGAAATAAAATGAAAAGGAAGTACATTAAAAAAATATATAAGATCTAAAATAAATAAAATATGGGTAAATTTGCAGATTAACTCACTCGTGACCCCCCCCCCTCCGCAAACCCCATAAATATATTCTGCTTTATTAGGCGATTATGCAAGGAAAACATTTTAGAATTTTGAGCGATGGATCAGTTTTCCTATATATTAAACCCAAACAGTTCGTTATTATAATGAGTTATTTTTTTTCGTGGGAAGGAACAAATATATTAGTTAATTAACCACCCTCTCAATTAATTGCTGCCCGGGTAGGTTATGATTTTTTTCTTATAAAAGTCATTATCGTAGTATGGTTTATAGCGGGGCTACTATGATAAATGTTTTTTTCTTAATACATTTTGTAATGTATAAAAGAAAATTGTTATCTACTTAAGGAATCTAGTTTTATTTAGTGTCATGAAAGCGAAATAGTAGGAATAATTGCTGTATTAGTCCCGGTTGGCCATATAACTTTAATAATATCGTTTATTTATGAAAATATTATTATGCAATTTTTTTAATTTCTGAACTCGTGATTCGTTTGAAAAATTGTTAATAATGTTGACGATGTTTAAAGTTTTTGAAGGTGAATTTTTAAATCAGCGCCGGTGAACACGCTCGGGGTTTCTATGTAGTACCTGAAATTTTCCTTGGTGAAAACCGCCAAACGCTGAATTCAATAGTGGCAACCGGTAGATTAAGACGAATTAAATGACGGCAAAATACATATATAGAACGAACAAATCATAGTTAAACGAGTGGTATTAAATCCATGTTTATTGTTTTTTTTTTGTCTTCTATGATAATATCCAATCCTGTTTTTGCTAGTATCTCTGTAGAATGTTTAGCAACAGAAATACGTTCCCTCCCCCCTTGGAAATCACTCGTGTTTTCATGCTGGGTAATTTGTTTGTAATGTGTGCAATTGTTTTTAAAAATGTACGCTTTTTCAAGGTGTAATTTGTTTTCAAAAAAATAGTATATTTTCAGTAAGATTTAAAAGTTAATAATGGTTTTATTTTACGTGATCGTCGATGAAAAAATGTTGAAAATTTGAATAAAATTGGTTGATTTCCTGAATTTTGGTGAATTTTGAAGTGTAAGAGTGTAAACAAAATGAAGCACGAACCTACGAGTGAATTTTAAGGGAGATAACCCGAGTATGAAAAAACTAGAGTTAGTTCCCTTCCACTGTAAAATTTGAGTTTTTTTTTCTCTTTATAAAGTTTTATTTTACATGTTTTATTGTTTTAAATTTCGTATTTAATTAATTTTTGTCAATAATAAAGGACATTTTAAGTTAATTTTAATAAACTAAAGATGTCATAAAATCTTTTTAAAGAAATTTGTGTTCTTTTTATGTGTATATTTTATTTTTGTCGTAGATTATCGGTTGAGTTTTCATCTAGTCAATTGTCGGGCTTTTTCCGAACGTTGACGACGCAGTCAGGAGTTTCGAAAGTTTAACATTTGTTTAAATAATTAATTGTCGGTACGAAAAAGCAGACGCACAATAATTAGTTTATTTAATTGTTAGGTGGAAGTACAGAATAGTTAACAAATCCATTTTCATTGTCCGTGTTAAGAATGGCTTTGTAAATAAGTTATTTTACCACGAACCGTAAACTTGCAGTATTAGAAGATAAAATCAAATCGGTACCGTCGGTTTTTATTTCAAATCAAGGGAATTATTTATTTTGTCTGGATGTGAAACCGACAGCACCGATGTTATATTCTGTAATGCATTTTAAAATAAATTAAGGTATTTCTGCACTTTTAAGAGTGGATTTTCAAGTAGAATTCAATTATGGCAGTTTTTTGGTTATGCAATTGGTTGGTAAAAGGATAGAACAGTTAACGAAGTTATTTTAAGAATGTAGTATCTGTTCTGATTTTCGGTAGTCTTTTTCGTGTTTGATCATTAAAGACTGATTATTTTTTTTTTTTTTTTAACTAAAGCATACTGTCCGACTTTATAGTTGTACTTTTTATGTTTTTGTTGCTAAGCAATTTTAATTAAGCAATTTTTAATTAAGCAATTTTTGATGGAAATCGGTGCAGACAAGGCATTAAAACAATTGATATCGGTTTCTAAAAAAAAAAATATATACTAGGTCAAGTGTAAAAACTAAAACTAAATTTTTGATGGATAGATTCCAACTCTGAAATCAGCAATTGTTTCTTTGTCAGAAACATCGCTCACAGAATGTGAGGAATAAAAGACAAAATAAGGGAAGTTACGAGAATATCAAATGTAGTCAATTATTGTTATCGCCAGGAAATGCCGACGGGATGCTCATGCCTTTTTTTAGGCAGTGTACTTAATCTAGTTTACTGACCTAGTCTAACCCTAACCCGTAGCGGGTTTAGTTAATAAATAGTTAAACATTTTTCATTTTCTTTCGTGATTTTATGTACGTCATTTTTTCATATATAATTCAGTTTTTTTAATCTATTTCAATGTAGAACAATGTTTTTAATTTTCTATTTTGTTGTGGTCGCATTGATCGAACAGCAACTAAGAGGTGCACACGAATGCCCTCCTTAAGAAGCGAATCTTGGCAGTTTTGTATGATTAAAAATATTTATAGCACATAAGTTTTTTTTATTTTCTCGTATAACTGCAAAATACTAATTCTAATATTTTATTTTAGAAATGAAATAAAGATTTGTATTATACCTAAATTGTTTCATTTTTCAGTTATTGAACATGCAATTTGCGGACTGTCGAATACGAATGAACGATTTACATCAGGAAACCGAAGTTTTCGTGGTAAGTTATGTTTATTACTATAAAACAAATTTCATTTTACAAGTTGATGTAAAACTTGTTCATTGTAATTTTTAACTATTTTACTCGTAAAAAATGCCATTTTTCTTTTGCAGTTTGAAATTGTTCAACAAAATGACTGCCTGTACGTTTGAATCGAGTAAAAGAATATTCCAGTTGTGAGGAACATAAACAGATAAGTAACTTTCTACAATAAGATTGTGTAAAAAGTTTCTGTAGAATAAAATCATTTTTACATTTTTCTCTTAAAGTGGTGCAATAAACGTTTCGTTACTTTAATGTTGAGTTGAGGAAAGCTAAGTCGGTAATGATGGAAAGTGTATGCCAGTAAATATTGTTTATGAAAACTCGTTCTAATTAGAAAATTTATTCATATTTTCGACAATCTTTGTTGGTGTTTTAGTAAAGTCTGTTACATATACCAAAATGTCCAGACCATGAAATTAAAAAAACTAAACCAAACACTGAATAAACATTTTAATATACATAGAATTTTATTCTCAAACTTTTATGAAAATAAACTTTGCACTAAATCTAATCTCAAGTAGAGTATAATTATTAGTTGATTCCTGGATTAACTCGGGTGAATAGGTTTCACTTGGTAATATTTTTGAAGCAGAACTTGTAAAAAAAAACAAAACAAAGCAATTCCACACAATATGCTTGAATAATTCAATCTAATTTCTTCCATTTATTGATTGAATGTGATTTAGAACTTTTGAGATGATTTCTTGGCATCTCTGCTGTCGACAGGAATGCCCATGGTAGCAGTTTAAAGAATCTTGTTTTTCAAAACCTTGCTGATTCTTTTTCCAAACTGAAGTAGAAAGTGCAACGGGTAAAAAATAGCTTGTGACTTTTTAATAAATAAAAGTAAGCTATTTCGTTTCACAAGTTTAACTCGGATTCCCATTTTGCCTTTGTCAAAATGAAGGGTTCTGTGTGTAATTGAAATATTTTAGAACAGTGACCAAGTTCTGAATTGACCATTACCGCAGACATTGATCGATATTGATTATTTTAGTAATGAAGATTCGTCATGTAATTTGTTCACGAAGTCCGTGAGAATTGTTGTCGATCACTATCCATTGGTTGTGCATCCTGATCTTGTAACAGAAGATGGTTTCAGCAGAAACAAGATATGGTTTAGAGGATAAGTGTTGCATTGTTTATGACAAGGATTGGGACCAGTTTGTACCCTGCGGATAAATGAAAACAATGAAAGAACAATCCATAAAAATGAGATTCTAAAAGAATTGAAGAAAGAGTGCTAACATGAAGCAGACTTGATTGCAAGTTGAAGCAGACATCAGAAAGGTAAGAGTGTTCTTTAATTCCCCAGCCATGTCGTTTGTATTTCACCTTTGCTGTCGCATTAAAATTGTCCTGATTATAGTTTAAAGTTGACGTGTAATCCATGGGAGAATTGAGAGGGTACTATATAATGATGTAGACTAGCTTACTTGTGATTTTGAAGATTAAATGAGAAACTTGAATCATTCAAGTATAACGGGAATCTAATGTATTTGATTTTAAGGCTGTCCACAAGAGGCAGTTGACGTCTCTTAAGAGCGTCAAGAACAGCAAAAAACTGTATAGAAAAATGTGTCGAAATCCGAAAATGGAACGCGAGCACAATTTTTTAAATAGCGCACTATTGTAGAAGTGGAAGAGATAATCAATGAACTATACAAGTATCTGAGGGAATCTACACAACTTGGTTTACCATGATTTACTTGGAAAAGGAGGGGTTCATAATCGCTTGACTTTGATATTTGTAAGAACACGTTAAGGAGACGAGATGTTTAGGTTTAGAAGATGAGAGGTAATGTGACTGGTTTGTAAGTCGTGAGGTTGGGTAAGATGAGTCCTAAGTTATCAGGTTGATGGGAAGGGGGGTCTGTCTGGGAGGTTTCTGTAGGAAGTGTTAGTGGTGCGGAAGAAGTATTTGTATGTTTTTGTATATAGTATCAAAGATGGCTAGACGGGTACGATTGTTGATGAGAAACATTAGGAGTGTACGACATGTGAAAATGTGGTAGGCTGAAATGATATGTGAGGGTTAAGAAAGAGCAAATAGAATAAAGTGTTAATTAGTTAATTTTGAATCATGGGATAAATGGAGTTTTATCACAGTGTTAAGTTATTTTTTTTTGGGGGGGGGGGATTTAACGAATGAATTTTAATGGCGGAATGTGATTAAGTAGCGTAGTGGAAGGGGAGTGAATACACACAATGACTTGTGTAGGGATAGTTTATTGAAATTCTGAGAAAGGCAACTAGAGAACTGGCTGAAGCTGTTATAATGGGGTTATAGCCTCCGAATTCTCTTTGTGGGCGCCCACATTGGTGAGCGGATCAGCTGTGATTTCAGGAGACGGTTTCTTCCTTTTCTTGACAAAGGAGCAACGTTCTTGAGGATGATGCTTTGATCAAGTTGAAATCTTTTTGGACGGTGTTGCTTCTGTTGTCTTTCGAAGAATAAATAATGTCATTGTGGATGAGTGGGATAACATCGTAGTTGATATAGATTATAAGTGGATCTCATTTTTTTTACATAGTTTGTAGAAATGCAGCTGTTAATATTAATGTCCTGCATGGGAGTTTATGTAAAATGATAGTTATTTGTCGGGAGTTGACGTATTATCGATCGGGGCATATAAGTGAGATGTAGGTTATAAACCTGTCTACAAAGAGCAGTCATTAATATTTTAGTAGGCCATATTTAGAACGGTAATTGGTGCAAAAGATATTATTTATCAAAGATTAACAAGGGTGGCTTAAGTAATGTGGTTAGGAATGATATTAACTTGTTACTAGAATTCATGGGGGCTAAGTGGGGATATTTGTAAACATAGCTGGACGTTGTCTTGAGTATATTTGTCTGTAAATGGTGTGATCCTTGTTTATGTGTGGAAATTGTTAGTCTAGATTTAGTGTGAGATACCACACTATTTGACAAGGTTGTGGACTCGTGAAGGTTGATGTGATCTTTGTTGTGTAATGTTATGGAAAGACAATGTGACTTCAATTAGTGTGCTTAGACTGATGTAATTTGCAAGTTGGTCAGTGGGGCAATCCTAGAGATAGATGTAGATGGTGTGTGTGTGAACTAATTTGATGCGATGGATAATCAGGGCTTTGATAACCCACTCGGTAGTGAGATCAAAGATTTTTGGGATTTAATCTAGTTAAAGGATTTAACGGGATTATAGAACGTTCATAGCTATACTCAAGTTATTAGCAATCTTGGCTCTCCTCGACTAAGATTGGGTTGGAATAGTTGTAGAAAGCTAAATAATTTAAGTGAACCAACTCTGGCACAACTTAGACATCTTAACACTATAATTACTAAGTAAAAACATTGAAAGGACTGTTAGAAAGACAGCAATGAAAGGTGAATGCAATGGCATGGTTGGGGTCTTATTAGAGACTCGATCCTTGAGAACCAGTACGAAGCAGAAATGGATACGAAACGATGATCCAGTGGCAATTAGTAAAGTGATTCAAGAAAAGCCCAGAAACGAAGAAATCAAGTATTGATGCGAAGCTGTGGTGGAATTATTGATCTCGAGCCAGAATCGAGCGATGGAGATGGCCCGGACTTAGTTCAACCCTGCAGTAAGAGGGTCCGCCTTTGCCTGGCTTGCAGATGGAAAGGGAAATAAGTTTGGCTTACTAGTTTTCTAGTGAGGATTGGACTCACAACTTTAAAGTAACAAATCTACTGGTTGCTTCACAATAATAATGGATTTAATTATAATGATAGTGAGCCAGCGGATTGTTTTTTTTCTGATTGGTTAAACGGAAAAAACTGAGGGAAAATCTAATAAAAAGAAAGAAAAGGAGAATGGGCAGCAGAGAAAAGAATGTCGAATAAGATTCTGCGGCGAGCTGAATTTATTTTTGTGTAGGGTTTTTGTGCTTCTATAGAAATTCCACCGAACTGAGTTTTTTTTATTAAAACGTTACTAATTATAGAAGCTATATATGCTTATATATTTTTTAAAATAGTCGTTTGCTGACAGTTTTATGTTTAGTAGCGAATTGCCAGAAACAAACGTATTTCTGTTCTATGAGGCTGCTGTTTGATGCAAGTTGTTTTGTGTAGTTGAGCTATGTCGATGATAGTTGTTGTTTTAGTCATTGATTTGCTGTATATGATTAGAGGCCAGGTTGCATTGTCGTGACTTGTCTGTTTGTTAAAGAAAATCGCTGCAGACAAGCCAGTCCATGTATAGATGTTTGTTTGATGCAGGGTGTTTGGTCTATTCCTTAGCTCGAATCATCTATTGAATAGGCACACTGGTGGCTTAGCACCTTTTGTTGGTGCTTGCTCCGCTTGTGGCGAGTGATAGTTGACTTATGAAAATGACACCCTGTCGCATATTGTGTCTGCTATAAATAGACATTGAGCCATTCTCTCCAGGCTGCAAGTCTGGGTAATTTGGTCAGACATCAAAAGGTTTCTTGAAACATGTCGTTTCGAGTCATGATGCGAGATTTAGAATCTGAGTGCAAACCAGTGATGCCGGCGACCTTACCAGGTAGAATGTAGCTAGTCAGAATTCCAGTATGCATCGTTAAGATAATTTAAAGGAATAAATTCGAAATACTTTTGTATTTATTCAGTTTGAATTAAATAAACGTAACGTGTTTTAAAACAATTGTACATTTAATTAATTTCAAAAAATATTACATCTAGCTAACAGAACGATGCTTGATTAGCATAATTTGGTAAAAACTTGATTAATATTAACAATTTATTTCTATTTTCGTTTTAGTTTTCTTATTGATATTCAAATTTTGTTAATATTATTAGAAGTAATAATAATTTAAAGGATTTTCTAAAACATTTAAGGTTCGAAATGATTAGTTTTAAATCTGAATAAGTTCCGGTCCCATTTTAAGTATTTGTGTTTCCATGAATTAACTTTAGTTAGCTGGCATAATTTATTTAATATAATTACACTCCATATAGAACGAAATAACTTGTAAAGTTTTCTTTTAGATATCTAATTTAATGTTTAAAATAAATATGTTGCTGTATTTGGCGACTGAAAAGTCATCATTGAAAACCTGATTACTATAACGAAGAAAAGAAACTTCCTAACACCTCAGTTTTTTAAATAAAAAATATTCCTATATTTAAACTTTATTTCTGTGCTCTAAATGAATAAATGCGATTTTTTTTTGTCCATTTATCGAAACTTTTTAGAAATAAACACCAATTAATTGGGATGGGTAGTTAAAATGTTTTTATTTAGACTTGCATAATTTTGTAGATTAGAACCCTCAGCTAAGTTTAAACAATATGATTCTAGTTTTTAGCGTCGTTCTAACTTGACAATTAACGAATATATTTTTAACACCATCTCTAAGTGTGACTGGTAAGGTTGTAAAACCACAGTTAATAGCTGAAAAGAGTAGTGTTCTGTTCCCACTACATATAATGCAAAGAATGTATCTCCAATAGTAACAAAAAAAATGGTTACTTTCATTTTAAGTTAAATTTCTATGCGACACTGATGCCCAACTTTACATTAAAATGTTTTTTTCTACTGCAAGAATATTCTGGGCGATCAACCCGTAATTGCCTATTTGGAAGTGGTCGCTGATGGTGCTAATCCATAAAACGAAAACTTAATATTTATTTATATATGATAAATAAGGTATTTAATTATTTAGCTATTTTAATTTTCACGTGAAAAAAATAACTTCACTAAACCCAATTGTTTAGAATAAAAAAATAAACAAGGAAAGTAAAATTTTAAAAAAAAAAAATATGGGAAAATTTTCAGATTAAATCACTCTGCTCCCCCCCCCACCCTATAAATATATTCTGCTTTTTTTTGGCGATTACGCAAGGAAAACATTTTTTGAATTTTGAGTGATGGATCAGTTTCGTATATATTTTATCCAAACAGTACGTTGTGTAATTTGTTTCGTGTGGGTTAGGGGTACAAAATCCGGATAGGTTATCCTAGTGTCGTATGTAGCGGGGCTACTATGATAAATGTTTTAATTTTTGTAAAATATAAATGGAAATGACAGCAAAATACATATATAAAAATAAAGAACGAATAAATCATAGTTAAACGAGGGGTATTAATTCGATGTTTATTTATTTTTTTGTTTATGTTTTTTTATGTAAATATTTGATCATAATATCTACAGTTTTTGCTAATGACTGTTTGGCAACATCAAATACGTTCCCCTCCTTGGAAATCAATCGTCTTTTCATGCTGGGTGACTTTTGTAATGATGTCTGCAATTGTTTCTATTAATAAATGAAACTATTAGTTTAGTAAAGATGTATATTGTTTAAAAAAAACCAATTATGTTTTGACTAAGATTTAAAACTAAATAATGGTTGTATTTTAAGTGACTATCGATTATTAAATGCTGAATGTTTCAATAAAATTGGTTGATTTCCTGAAGTTTGAATTTTTACGTGAAGGGAGGATTAATATTTTATTTAATTTTGTGGATTATGTTATTGAATTTCAAGGGAGATTACCCGTGTAGGAAAATGTATTTAGTTCCCTTGCACTGCCAGATTTTAAGTTTTATTTTAAAGGTTTTCTTTTTTCATAATTTAATATGACAAAAATATTTTTTTTATCAATAAACGACATTTTACGTTAATTTTAAACTAAAGATTTATTAAAATGTAACTTTTAAATAAAGTTTTGTTTTCATTGATGTATTTTATTTTTATTTTCTTTGTCGTCGATTATCGGTTGGGAGTTTTCAATTAGTCAATTGTTGGGTTTTTACCGAACGTTGACGATGCAGTCAGAATAGAGTTGTGAAATTTTAACATTTGTATAAATAATTAATTGTCGGGGCGAAACAGCAGACGCTGTTTTTTTGTTTCTTAAATTGTTAGGTGATAGTAGTGAATAGTTAATTTATTATTTTAGCGCGAAACGTAAACTTGAAGTATTCCAGAAGATTAGAGTAACATCGGTACCGCCGGTTTAAAATCTCAACCTAGAGGAACTATACTTGGTTTGGTTTATTTTGTGTGGATGTGGAACCGACGGTATCGACGTTGTTCTGATATTCTGTAACGGAATTTGAAATAATTGTAGTTTTTCAGTTTTTAGATAGCATTTTGAAGTTGAACTACATTTTGATGCTATTTCTTGTTGCTGAATAGTTAAATTTATTTTAATAATATAGTATTTATTCTAATAATAGTTTTTTTACGTGTTCGATTAGTGAAGAAGATCGAGTCTACTTCATTATTTTCTTGTCGACTTTGTGGAGTTGGTACTTTGATGTTTTTGTTGCTATTTAATTTAGCAATTTTTGATGGAAATGGGCCGAGACAAGACTGAAGTCAATTGATGTCGGGCTATAAAAAAAAGAAGAATACTTAGTCAAGGGTTAAAACTAGCCAAGAATAAATTTTCGATGTATAGATTCCAATTGAGGGAACAGCCATTTTTTTTTTTTCTATTTGTCAATTCTATCTTTGATGGAATGTGAAGAGTAAAAGATAAAATAAGGGAAGTTAAGAGAATAATAAAAGTATATAATTATTTCTACTTGCCTGAGGTGACCCTACCAGGAGATGCCGACGGGGCTGCTGCTGACTGTTTTTGGCAGTCTACTTAATATTCCACTGGTCATGTGTGTAATTCTCCTCTAGCAGGTTTAATTAATAGATAGTATTAAAAAAGAAACAAGTAGTCAATGTCTAAAATAAATGAATCCTATTTGAAAGATCATCTTTTATTACACAATTTTCATATTCTTTCCTGACTTTATGTACGTCATTTATTCATGTGAACATGAATGCTTATTTAATTAGCTAATCTTGTCACTTTCGTATATGATTAAAAAGATGTACAGATTAATGGATTAATTTTTGGTAACTATAAAATAAGATTTCTTGAGATTACTTTGTGTTTTTTGTAAATGAAATAAAAAGATTTGTATTATACCGAAATTATTTTCTTTTTCAGTTTTCCGACATGAATATTTAGGCGTTTTCAATTTGAATCGACGATCTGTCAAGCAACCGATAATTTTGCTGGTAGGTTACGTTTAATTCCTCCAAATTTTTAAAAATAATATTCAATAATTTTCTTTTTTGAATATCATGTGTGTTTTATATATAAAAAGTTTGGAAATACGTTGTTTATGGTGAGTTGTGTTAAAAACTGTTTTACTAGTAAAACAATCTATTTTCTTTTTCAGTTTGGAATTGGTTAACAGAACGACACTGGCGGTACTTTTGGATCGAGTAAAAGAAAATTGCAGTTGTGATTAACATAAAGAGATAAGTAAATTTCAATAATAACATTGTGTAGCAAGTTTGTGAGGAATGAAATAATTTTCTTTTTAATGGAGTGATTTTGGTAGTCAAAAAGGGTATTTTATGAAATAGGTATCCAAGCAAATGTTTGTATTCGATTAATTGTGACTGAAAAGTGCCATTAAAGGCAAACGATTCGAAATTAGAGCGAAGAATTTCCACAGTATCAATCACACTTTGCTTTTTTTCTAACCTGAATATTAACCGAAACTAATATTGTAATTTTATTTTGCCAATTAATTTTTAATTCGGTTGGTAATGTGTAGAAGCATTCGATTTCCGTTAGAACTACGTCATAGTTTTGGATACTTATTTGTTAAAATCGTCAAAGAACAATGTTTGGATTGGATTCCTGATAGATATAACGTGTCAGTAATGACATGGCGAAAACCTTTGCATTAATTTTGTATTTTCAGTTGAGAAAAAGTACCTCATTAATGATAGAAGTTTTCTGTTCAATAAATCTCAATTTATGAATCTATTGTTATTTAATTGTTCATTTTCGGACAATCTGTGTTTGCTTTTTTAGGAAATGATGTAAATTATTTTAAGGATTTTGCCTGTTTTATTTTAAATGACAGCAAAATAGCAGTATAAATTTAATGTTTATTTTCTATAAAATGAAGACGAAAGGTAAAATGTTATAAATTGAAATTGCAGTTTACAATTTTTAGTATGGAAGTACTTTTAAATATTGTTTCTGTGCGATACTTGTGTATATTTTGAATCGAAGAAAAATGTAATATTAAATTAGTGTTTTTGCATAGTATCAATTTTGCGACATTGCAAGTTTGACTTTTGTATGTGATTCAACAATTTCAAATACTTTAGATTTTTTTCATGACAACGTTGTAGTATAATTTACTGCGTTTTTATCTATCTTTTTCAGTTTGGATTTGGTGGAGAGACAACAGCAGGACGTTTTAAAGCGAATTTAAGAATATCACAATTGAAGGAGTGGCATGCATACTTTGTAATTTTTTTTTTTTTTTAAATTACAAAACAATATTTATTTTAGAAACTATTCCCATTTGTAGATGTTTTTTCTGGGATTTAATCTGATTATCAGACAGTGTTGATCCAAATTTGTAGCAAGTTGTTTATTATAATATAATAAAGAATCACTAATAATTACGCATTATCAGTTTACGATATAATAGTAGAATGAAGTGAAAGTATAGGATTTTGGTGTATGAATTTGTTACTTGTTTTATTCATAACTCATTTTTGTATTTTGTTTCTTTTCAAATGTAGGTCTTGACAGGAATTTCCATTTGAGAAGATTTTAATTAGAAGTGGACGAAGGAGTTTATCTGGTAAGTTAAAATTAACTTTTTTGATAGATTATTTAATTTTTAAAATATCCTGTTTTCTAGTGTTAAAAATAATGAATGGTTGTGCTTACTGAACGGAGTTGATGGATTTGTGGGTGTATGGCAGTGGACGAGTCTAAAATTTAGGCTGAGTGGAAAACTTTTTGAGATGGAAAGTATTATTATTGGATTCTGTTGATAGAGAGCATTGTTTATAGCATGTTTTTCACTAACTAGTATCGATTCGGCTTTCTTCAGGTGAAAACTAGTGAAAGCTACTTTATGTTTAAAATATTTGACGTATATTTAATATTTTTCTCTACAATAAATGCATAAGTTGCAGGAGACGTTGTCATGGTAAATTTTAAAAGTATTTTACTAGTAAAAAATTATTTTTTGTTTTTCAGTTTGGAAATGGTTAAGAGAACGACACTGCTCTCATCTTGGAACGAAGGAAATAATATTCCCGTTGTGATGAACTGAAAGGAATGTAATTTGTTGTGCAATATTGTGACTGAAATTTTTGAAGAATAAAATGAATTGAAACTTTTTTTTTAACCTGGTGTTTGGGATTTTGGGAAGTGTTTTTATTACAGAATAAGGGTATTTGATTGAAATAGGTATCCCAAAAAATGTGAGTACTTGTTTAATTTTTAGTGAATATTGTCATTGAAGGCAAAGTCTAAGAAAATCGACTACAGAATGTACGCATTATCAACCAAAGTATTTTTTGCTTTGTAAACTGAAGTTGTCTAACTAATTACTGATAACCAACACTAATGAAAACTAACGTAACGTTAAACTAATGTTTCAGTTTTATTTGTCAAATTTTAATTTGGTTGATAATTTGTAGAAGTATTTGATTTTGTTTCAACTTTAGTCTGTTCTGTTAGAACTGGTTTTAATAGTTAATTTTTGGATAGCTATTGGTCAAAAATCGTAAAGATTGGGTTTGAATTTTAATAACATGTTTTAATGAGTTTTTGTAATGATATTTCTTTTTGTATCTGGTCGATGGATTGTTTAGCAAGCGACACTATTTTTTGTAAAGTTGTTGTTACGTTTTTTTTATTTTATGTAATTATGTAAAAAATGTATATAGAAGAAAAGACTGTTTGGAATAAGTCGATTTTGTTGAAGGAATTTAAATTGGCTGGAAATAAAAGTGAAGAATTGAAATGTAAAATTGTGTTTGTTTTGATCTGTTTACTTTTGCAGTGAACTAGCACATTTTATTTGGAAGTGTTTTTGGTTGGATATTTGCAAATGTAAAATTGTTAAATCATTAGCAATTGATGTTAGAATGAATTTTGTATTTGGAGATGGACTTTGTATTTTTTTTTCAGGAAGCTTGTGATTAGGATGAAAGTGTAGTATCTGTTTGGATGGCTGTTAGACTCCCGTTTTTGGCATGAAAAGTTTTCGGTTGTAGTTTGATTTGTAAATGTTAGAAGTGAATGTTTAATGGCGATAGAGGTTTCTCTTGCTTGAAATATAATGTTAAATTGATTTCATTGTTGTAGTTGTGAAAATGTTTGCTAGTTTTTGTTGAAGCTTTGATAGACAGCATTCGAATCCAGCTCGACGTGCAGTTTAAAGTTGGTTGTGTTCGACTTGACAGGCAATGTTTGAAGAAGTTATTATTTGGTAAGAATAAATCTTTTAATCTTTTTACTTACAAATTATGTTGCAAGGAATGTTTTAAAAACATTCGTATTTGATATTTGAGAATTGTTGAGATAAAGATTGCAAAGTCGAGTTGACTGTTTTGGAACTGATTAATTTTGTAGTGAATGTTTGTATTAATTTCAAGCTACTAAAGATTGTTTTTGTTACATGTCATTTACTTTAATGTCATTTTGACATTTTAAGCATTTACTACCCCCCCCCCCCATTTCACATTCATCTACCCCCCCCCCTCTTACAATCATTGCCATATATGTGGATTGTTTTCCCTGTTAAATTTATAGTTAAATTTAATAGCGATTTTGGCAAGTTGTATTTTTTTTTTATATGCAGGTCTCATAGCAATTTGAAATGTAATATGTAAAAAAAGTAATATTTTGTTTTTGTTGCAAATTGGAAATAAATTTTAGCAATTGTCACAATGTGACTATAAATTTATTTTAAATAGAAAGAAGTTTTTTTATTGTTTAAAAAATATTGGTAAAATTTTATTTAAACCATTTATTTTTAAAATTTGTTAATATTTGCAGTTTTATTTATTTATATTTTTTTTTTTGCATTACAAAATCAATTAAAATATAATTTTCATTTCTATTTAGATTCGGAAGTCCTGTACAAGTTTTTAGGTTGCTGTTTGGAAGGTGTGATCAAAATTGGAGATTGTTTATTTGGAATTTTCGATTTGTAATAAAATTTTTGAATTTCTAAAAAAAATTAAAATCATGTATGTATTTTTTAAAATTTTTTATTGTGAAATAAAATTTATTAAACTGCAAATTTTGATTATGGTTTTTTTCGTGTAACTATAATGAAATTTTAATTGATTTTCGATTGTATTTTTTTTGTATGTATTTTAAATGTTTAAAATATTTTATTTTTGTTTATTTATCATTATTTGTTAGATTTTGTTTTCTTTATTTTTATTTCTGAAATATAAAAGTTTAGAAATAATAAAAAAAAAGAAAAATGTACATCATTATTTTGAATTTAAATATTTTAATTTTTGTTTTTAAAATGGTAATTTTCAATTTTAGAACATTAGTATTTTATTTATTTATTTATTTTGCTAATACCCCCCCGTCCCCCCC
>OY744532.1:110899582-110905528 GCA_963556195.1 Sepiola atlantica | reverse complement strand
TGTATTACCCTGGCTAACGAGGCTCTGGTAATGTATTCTTCAACTATTTTGTTTCAAACCAAGTATTTTTATTTGCTTGCTATTTATTCTATTAGTTTGTCATGTTACATTCAATAAACAGAGGTGTATCATTCTATTTAATTATTCAAACTCTGGGGAGTTGTCATATAAATACTGCTACATGATATAAACCAAACCATGCACACAGATGAAGCAACTTGGGAGACAGTCGGACAGATACTGAAAAAAACAGTCAATATCAGAGAAAATATTTTTGTTTACTTTTTTGGTGCACATTCTTTTTTTTATAATTATTTTCACTTTCTAACTAAATGTTTGAAAACTATTAGCATCGATGAAACTTAGTGAAAACAAATGGCACTTTGGTGAGAAGTGAAATGATTGGATTATAGTTCCATTGAGACTCCCTCGTGAATATAGTAAGGCACCTCACCCAACAGGCATAGTAAATACTTAGAATTCTGAGAACTCTTTGGAATTAGAAAGTTAACAAAAGGAAAACGTCAACAAAAATTTACACTAGAGTATTGATTTTTATTTGTTTTCTCCTCTTCATCCAGGAGTTAGGCAGCAAGGCCAGTTTTTATCTTACTCGGATTTAGACTTAAGTCAGGTTGGGAGTTAAAATGAATTTAGAATTCTGAAAACTCTTGGGGAGTTTGAAATTGGTGACTTACTGAAATAGAACATGGTGGCAATGAATATTGAAATTTTTATTGTGTTCTACACAGTTCAGTTGTCGCTTGAAGAGCTTAGTTTTACTGTCCCAGTAAAGTGGAACTTCCGAGTAAAAAAGTGTACGTGCAAAAAAATCTTTTTGACACAATTTGAAGAAAGCTGTTAGAGTGGTTGTAGGTGGATTTGCAACTCTATCTGCTGCAGTACTTTCAGTAAAGTATATCCGCTGTCCATTTTCTAGAGTAACTGATAGGTGAATAACTGGGGGATGATGTACATGTATGTGAAAGTTAAGTATTCTCCAAATGGCTTCATTGGTTGATATGTCACGTCCTGTTTCGTATCTCTTAACTTCATCATGAGCATTACTTTCAATTGTGAAGATAGCTTGATCACTACCTTTATTTACATATTTACAAATGTATTTTATTGATTTCACGCTGTTGCAGTATTCAACATTGATATGTGCATCAAAAATCTTACAAAGCAGTTTATTATGTGGTACAACCCATCGGTTGTCTACAGGAACCGTTATGTTGCCAGGTAGGGTAACTGTCGTCTCAAAACCTCCAGCTAAAGGAGCTAGTCGTCGATATTGTGGGTAGCCATTTGTATCCGATTGAGTTTCACTCAAGAAGTGTCTGGGATATCTCTTACTGCAGTGTCCATCTTTGAGACAGAGTGAACATCTGTTTATGTTTTCACATGGTCCATGAATCATATGGTGCCTAATGATATCATGTAAAACCGGATCTGCCACTGGATCCGGAATTTCCGCACTGATAACTGAATCTATGTCAGAGGATCTCAATTTTTGTTGAAGCCAAACCAGACAATGAGCATGTGGCAATCCACTTGTCTGCCACTCAACAGTGTACATGTATGCTATGACCACTCCTAAAATGTTTCCTTTCGTTAGGAGTTGGATACCTAGCTTTAGATGGAAAACTCTTGCTATGAAAATCTTGAAAATGTGGCAGGTTAGTCACGTCTGATTTGCAAGAAATTAAACCAATTTTTATCTGAACCATGTATTGTGTTAAAAGTCCAAAGGATATGTTATTGTATGTAATATGTTTCTGATGTGTATCAATTGGGCAAATGAAGGGGGGCATTAATTACTATTTAAAGCACGTAAATTCTATTTCCGTATGGAGCTTGAAAGGCAAACAAATCTGATGTGTTGGTCAGTAAATACTACTGGAAGTTATTGTAGTAAGTGTGAAACAGAAATATTGTTGTAGTCGAGTGGTGAACACTATCGACAACATGTCGCTTGCCACCGCCTCACGGGTAAATCTAAGTCTAAATTAATGTCAATTAGTGTATGTTGAAAAAAGAAGAAAATGTATTTAATATAAGGGCAGCAGTTTGGGGGGGGGGTTGATTTTAATGTGGCTCTGTAGGCCTCTTTAATTTTCAAAGGCCCCCTTATCACAGACAGAGTAAGTGTTTATTAAAAAATTTCAGCAATTGTTTTTTTATTTTTTTTTGTGAGTTTAATTTTTTTTTTTTAAATTTATTATAATGGAAAATATCCGAATTTGTCAATTGTTTTTTATCGTGTAAAGTTCTAATGCCTTAAAAAGAAGTGTATCATATTTAATTATCGACGTTTACGAATTCATATTTGATTATGTCGGATGAGTTTTTATACTTAAAAATATTGTAATATTATTTATAAAAATATTGTAATATTATTTATAATGGGTGGCACGTTATTATGTAGTCGCTGTCTTATATATATTATATAACATTTATTCCGTTTACACGGATTTTTCATTTTTGCCATTATTTTACGTAAAGGACAGCTATTACATAATAACGTACCACCTGATATACTTCTTTATACATATATATTTATATATATATATATATTATATATTATATATATATATATTTATATATATATATTTATATTTATATATATATTTATATATATGCTTTGTATATTCAGATAGTATGAGAGCGTACCTGACATCAATAGAGCCACGTTATAAAGGCTAAAAGCTTAGCAGAATACTTTTCATTTCTTATTTAAAAGACATACCTGATCAGAGTATAATTCGTCAGCCTCGATCAAAAGTCGTTTTGGACAGATCATCTTAGTTACATCAATCAATTAATGAATCAACACGGTCGTATCGAAGAAGCAACAAGGGGCGGGGGGGGCGGGGTAGGATAGGAGGAGACACTTAGAAATGCATTGCATCTTCGACGATCCCATCGCTTAAAAAAGAGGCGGAATGTGATTACACACGTACAAACATGAGCTTTAGCGTATTATTATTATGTTTATTTCTGCTTTGTTGTTTAGAAAGACTTGTACAAATAGGGACAGATTTATGTACCTGTAGAGAGAGGCGTTTGCTGCGGTAGGGACACCACAATTTCGTCAATTTTGCTGCTTGAACCAGCTGGTGTCGCCAACCACAGACCTACTGCCACGCGATTAACCGCACACATCGCGTGATTGGGTAGCAGGGATATTCTGATGATATTAAAACTATATATATCTGATGATATTCAATATATATATGTATATCTGATGATATTCAATATATATACATATATATATATATATATATATATATGTATATGTATATCTGATGATATTCAATATATATATATATATATATATATGTATATGTATATCTGATGATATTCAATATATATATATATATATATATATATATATATATATTCAATGGATTTTTAAAGACGTCTCAAATCCATCCAGTCGCTCTAATTTCACCATCCAGACTGACAAGCCTTGTGTTCTCAAATCCCTCATCTGACTTCATTTCCATTAAGCTTGGTTCGCATGCTGGACAGATTGTCCCAAAAGATTAACTGACCCTTTTCTACGATACATCCTGTTTACGACATGTTAAATCCTCTTACAAACATAATTCAACCAAATAACTACTAGTTTATATACTCACCAATATACAACATGAGCTCAAGTCAATTTGAAAAAATGGTTTTACATTTGGAAAAGCATGGAGCTTGAACGATGACATGTTACACACATTCTTTTCAGCTGTCAGCATATTTGGGGTGCTGAATATACACTTGGTCTAGAATTTTTAGGTTTTAAAAAGAAACTGTTTTTTGGGGGATACACTATTTTCTAGTTACTAGACGCATCAGTACTTACAAAATAGCTACTTTGAAGGCGATACCGAAAGAAAAAGATAGCATTTACGATAAAGTGAGAATTAATAATAAAAACAACTCAGTGAGAAAGAAAACTGTCTCCATTTTAATTTTATTTGCATGCAAAGAGTTTTCTGCACTTGTTCCACAGAAGAATCCGCGAGAGTGAACATTTAATGACAACTAGAAAGAAAAATAGTTTTGTTTTTTGCAAGAATAATTGTCCTGAAGCAGATTTTGTTTTCTACAATTGCAACAACTGATTTACATATGCGTAACGCAATCAAGATTCGGGTGGTATAATGACTGTAACTTGCTGAATAATAAAAGTAGACGTTTTTCTTTTTTATTGATTTTTTTTTTCTTTTACTCAGAGTTTACCATATTCTGATTTCTGCCCACGGAGAAGTGGACGAGCAGCTTGCTGGAAAAATATATCAGTCAATTTTTGTCAGACTTTTTAAAAAAATTATTTTCCATTGGGGATGTCACGTTTTTGAAGCTAGCCACTGGATCATCAGTGTCAATCAGTTGGGTCGCCTGTGTGAAGGGGTCTGATGTTGCAAGCCATTTTTACAATACTTGACTTTAGGGGGATGGTATAAAAATACAGCAAAAGTTCCAGTCAGTTTGAATCCAGGAGAATGAAAACAAGATACATAATGCAAAAAAGATAGCTAGATCGTTCATGTTGTTAAATAGGCTTTTCTCATAAAAGACAAGGGTGCATCACGTATTTAATCTCCTAATATAATACAGTATGTGTGTTTATTAAAAGTATTCCAATATGGCATATGAAATCGAAAGTCACTTTTTACCAATGCTAGCAGTCACATTCTATTTTTTTTATATGTGAAAGAGAAAAACATTTTGTTTCTTTTTTTATTAAAATTCAGTTTTTGCATTTGTGGGAAATGTGTTTGGAAATAATTTCATTAAAGTCTAATTTGCTGTGTATCTTTTTATTTACCGATTGTGTAGCAGAGGGGAGGGGAGGGGAGGGGGGAGTAAAGAAAACATACGAGTAAACAAGGTAACTGAATCGGTTATTGAAAATTTTAAATTATTTAATAATGTATCAAAATTTAATTGAACCTTGTTTAATATTATTTTATAGACAATAAATGGATCAACAAGAGCGACTCAAAAGCTCCCTTTTCATTGGCTAAAGCAACGAGACGTAGAAAAAGGTGCTACTGCTTTCCCTGGATTGACTCCACGTATCTTTAAGCAGCACCTTACAATGGTGAGGCATCAAGCGCCATTTTGTTTTAGTCTTTCGTATGACTCGACAAAGGATTGAACCCCGATCTCACGGCCCATTAGCGAACACTAACCATTGGGACACATTCTCATAGTAACACTTAATTATTGAAACTGTAACAATCGAAACTGACGGTAAAAGAATGAAGACAAACGCGCGGTAATGAAACGAATCTGACCCAAAACACGGTTATTTCATGTAAATACCTTCACCATCATCGACTGCTTTAATGTGGAATGAGAAACATTGATGTGAGCGAATCAAGTGGTGATGTGATTCAGGTGAGTTTGGAAGACAAATAGTTGAGGTCATCAGAAAGGACACTTCTTTCTTCCACAAGGTCTTCTGAGTGTTAATGCTGTTTTTCTATATTGCGGTGATTAAACCCGTGAACAAAAGAGTAAGACATTAGCAGCAGCAGCTGACAAAGATCAGGACGGCCATTAATGCAGGAGAACTAATCTCTGTGATAATGCAATGCCCAACATTTGATAACCAAATTCTCCAGAAACTACTAGGTGTGTAACATTGACGAGAACAATACTAATCTATAACACCATAATAGCAAGGATTCACAGAATAAAAAACTATTTTTAAGATAACGTCCAAAATGAATAAAAAACTATTTTTAAGATAACGTCCAAAATGAATAAAAAAACTATTTTTAAGATAACGTCCAAAATGAATAAAAAAACTATTTTTAAGATAACGTCCAAAATGAATAAAAAACTATTTTTAAGATAACGTCCAAAATGAATAAAAAACTATTTTTAAGATAACGTCCAAAATGAATAAAAAACTATTTTTAAGATAACGTCCAAAAT
>OY744532.1:110837082-110894582 GCA_963556195.1 Sepiola atlantica | reverse complement strand
TATATATATAAATGCACATACATAATATATGAATGTATATATATATAAATGCACATACATAATATATGAATGTATATATATATAAATGCACATACATAATATATGAATGTATATATATATAAATGCACATACATAATATATGAATGTATATATATATAAATGCACATACATAATATATGAATGTATATATATATAAATGCACATACATAATATATGAATGTATATATATATAAATGCACATACATAATATATGAATGTATATATATATAAATGCACATACATAATATATGAATGTATATATATATAAATGCACATACATAATATATGAATGTATATATATATAAATGCACATACATAATATATGAATGTATATATATATAAATGCACATACATAATATATGAATGTATATATATATAAATGCACATACATAATATATGAATGTATATATATATAAATGCACATACATAATATATGAATGTATATATATATAAATGCACATACATAATATATGAATGTATATATATATAAATGCACATACATAATATATGAATGTATATATATATAAATGCACATACATAATATATGAATGTATATATATATAAATGCACATACATAATATATGAATGTATATATATATAAATGCACATACATAATATATGAATGTATATATATATAAATGCATATACATAATATATGAATGTATATATATATAAATGCATATATAATATATGAATGTATATATATATAAATGCATATATATAATATATGAATGTATATATTATATATAAATGCATATATATAATATATGAATTTATATATTATATATAAATGAATATATATAATATATATAAATGAATATATTATATATAAATGAATATATATAATATATATAAATGAATATATATAATATATGAATGTATATATATAAATGCATATATATAATATATGAATATGTATATATATAAATGCATATATAATATACGAATATGTATATATATGAATGTATATATTATATATAAATGCATATATATAATATATGAATGTGTATATAGTATATATAAATGCATATATATAATATATGAATATGTATATATATCTATTTATTTATATATACATTCATATATATATATATATATAAATACATGTACATATATATATATAACATGAATGTATATATAATTTCTAATTATATACATATATATAATATATATGAATGTATATATAATATATACATTTATATATATATGAATGTATATATATATAATATATGAATGTATATATGCTTATTGGTAAATAGGAAATTATTATATAATATATATTTGTTTTATATAAATAATTCTATAATATAGCCTGACGACATTTTATAAAAACTGCACACACACACTATTATTATACGGATTATTGGATTTGTTCATACTGTTTTGTAAGCACTGCATGAAACCATTTCAATTATTAAAAAAAGAAAAAGGGAAAAAATGGGAGAAAAGATAAAATAAGTAGAAGGGTGAGAAGAAAAAAGGGAAGAGGACGAGAGAGAGAGAGAGAGAGAGAGAGAGAGAGAGAGAGAGAGAGAGAGAGAGAATAAAAAAGAAATATTTGATGTTTGTTGTAATTAAATCTATTTATATTTGGTTTTGATCATTTTTTTAACACCAATTTTTATTTTTGGCTTATGAAATTTCTGCCACTTTCCCCTCTCAAATCATGGTCTAAAAATCAATTGTTGATACCCGGATGAAATATTAAAGAAAAAATAAAGCAATATTTCTTAAACTTAAAACAACGCTTGTTTACTCCCCCCCCCCCCCTATTCCGCCTCAATTATGTTAAATTGACTCAAGTCAAAAAGCAGGAAGAATATTAACAAGAATTCTGCAGACTACCAACATCCACAAGAAAAATATTCTTAAAAATGATTTGATTTTTGTGCAATAATTACATTTTCGTTTTTCATTTAATTTTAATTTTAATCAAATCTCATGAATATAAAAAAAATCTCATGTTAAAAAGATATAAACAAATATCAAATAAGGAGTATCAGCTGAATATGTGACAACCAACAGGTGTAGACGGGGGGGGGGGGGGGCGGGGCAATTGTTGGTTCTGTACTCCGACACAAGGAACACAAAACTTTTGTTGTTAAACTTTAATTCAAAGCAAAAATTACTTTCTTTTCACTAGTTTAAGGGCTTCCAAATCACTTTCGATTTCAAAAGACCTGGATAGTAAACAGTTATTTTAATATTAATAGATACAAAAATATTTTAGAGTTGTCTTCGAAATTCCAAAGTGATTTTGAAGCCTTTAAACTGACGAATAGAATCTAATTTTGGCTTGCGTTAAATTTTAACGGCAAAAGTCAAGTGTTAATTACGGTTCATTTGTTCACCTAATTACCCGAAGGAAAACATGAGTGCACCACTGTCATATCAAAGAACTATAGTTGTCGGTTACAATTAGTTCCTCTATAGAATTATTCTTAATCATTTGTAGAAACATCTAAAATTAATTATAGAATGACAACATTTTAGGTATATCTGCCTTCTAAATAATACTCTGATATTTTTTTTGTACCCTCCACTCCAATTTACAGCCACAGATTTGACAGTGTTGGAACTCAGGTCTTTCTTAATATATGAAGAGTCATCACTATAATAACCAACAACAAGTAAATAAAGAAAACAACAATTCAGGGGAGGGGCAGAAACAATTCTTCAATCTTCAAGGAAGAAAATGGATAATAACATGTCAATATATATGGTGCAATTTTCATCAAACTTTTTTTATTCTGCTTCTATAATCATTGTGGACACTCAGTTATAACAAATATAGCAAATATTGGTTGGAAGTTTTTGGTGTACAAAAAACAAATTGACAATCACAGAGTTTTAGTATTATACAGGTGACAGAACATTAATGGCGGAACACCATTAAGTTTTATATAATATAATACAAATTTAAATTTACACAGCTTGTGACATGGCAGTTTTAGTTTATAAAGTTGTCAAGCTTTTTTGGCTATGTAGGTAACATAGAAGCATGAAATATATATTGTAGGTCAGATGAGAAAAAATATCCTTAAAAACCACACACACACACACACACTATATTTTATAGGAAACATTTTTAAAAGGACACCCTGGGTATCCTTTAACAAAGCAATGTTTCTTATAAACTGTTGGATTTGAAAGCCATTATTTTTTAAATTCATATTTATAGATTGTGTCATGTATTTTGTTTATTTACCTCCTCTGCAGGGGGTTAGACACAAGGTCAGGTCAGGCTTTGAAAAGCCAGCGCACTAGGTAAAGTGCACTCTGCTCTACAAGAAATGCTTGAGCAGCCCCGTCGGAATTCCGTGGTATGGGCGCCTCAGGCGATCAGCAATAAACTGACTCCTTCTCAAAGAGAAAATAAAGCTTGGGAAGGTGGACCACCTAAGACTGATTGCCGAGGACGTATCTTCGACTGGTAGAAACGACACCTACTCAAGTTGTGTGAGGTGTTCAAAGTGTCGTGTGTTCAGGCTGCTTTTTAAATGCCATTTACGCGGACATGCAGCTACGCTGACAAGCAAAAATATTTCACAAATTAAAAATGTTACTGAATAACTTTATTTCAGCTGATTTCAAAGAAATCATGTGAGAATAATTTAACACCCCCGAAATATTCAATTTCAGGGTTTAAAAAAAAATGATCCTGATATTATTTCCGTAAGAAGTAGTCAGCTGAAAAAAGTTATTCAGAAATATTTTGAATTTGTAAAATATATTGTTTAATTTTTATGATGTGTCATTTAAGTCTGGTGAAAAAAAAAAAAAAAACTGAAATAAAAGAAAACGTTTGAATATTTTAAAATAGAAATAGTCGTAAATCAGGCCACCGTGTACAAACGTCACAGAAACATCAGAGTTTGAATGAAACATTATGGAGGATAGTCAGCTCAAAAGGTTTACAATGGAAAAGAACCCTAAGTAGTTAAATGCTTATATGTGTCTACATATATAACACAGAGGCCAAATTAAATAAATAAAGGTATCAATATAAATTATAAACATTTTATTCAAAAATAAAAGGAAAAGGTTGTTAATAAAGTATGTGCAGGTATGTAGAGAAATGTGTCGTGGGAAGGGGTGGAGCAGGTTCACAGCTCCACTCCATTTTACTTTGGCTGCAGATCTGCGTTTGAGATATTTTTAAATCCTTAAGTTTTGAAACTAAACCCTCTAAATATAAAGTTTTGAAACTAAACCCTATAAATATAAAGTTTTGAAACTAAACCCTATAAATATAAAGTTAACAAAATATCTTAGAATTATTTAATATCTTAAAATCAATTTTTTATCTCATCGAGTCATAAGCCGGACAAAATATTGCTCAATTTTTTTAGCTAATTGAGCAATAAACCGGACTAAATATTGCTCAATTTTTTAGCTAATTGAGCCATAAGCCAGACTAAATATTGCTCAATTTTTTTAGCTAATTGAGCCATAAGCCAGACAAAATATGGCCGCGGGATAGATTGGCGGATGAATACTGATTAAACAATTTTTGCTGAAAAGTTTATTTTAATGGTAACATTTTTTAAATTGTTGTAATATGAGGAAATATTATAAAACTTAAATATATATTTTGCAATAAATAAAATATATCTATTAAAGAATAAAAAAGAAAAAAACTTTTGATTTCAAAATAGATATTTTTTTTGTAAAATATATATTTAGGCATGATATACTCTCTTCTAAGATTGCTGTCATATGCATAAACACCATAAGTGTTAAACAATATATCTACCATCTACAGGGCTGTCAGATGATATTTGTTCACAACTTTTAACTGCTAATTTTTGTTGTCATGAAAACAATGATTTTCATTCTTCTTTTATAGAATAATTGATTATGAACAATTTTGAAATTTTATATTTATGGAAGTTCTCCGTGGAATCGATGCCAAAAGGACAAATAAAGACTTCCTCAGCATCAACAGGAGAATGGCAGAAGTCATGAAAACAAACGCCAGTTTGATGAATAAATCTAAAAAAAACAAACAACTAAACTGTTATATTTTCCAACAAATTTTTGAACAAATATCGTCTGCACCCTATACACACATAATAATTCCGGTGAGATTTTGTTCATATCCAGCGAATCCTTACTGTGTTTATATAATAGTGCTGTAGTATTTATTTAGTATACATTTTTATTTATACAAACATTTTTGGCTACACATTTGCAGACATGTTTCAGTTTGAGCTGAAAATCAGTTGAACTTTCTCAAGCCAAGTTCTTAGTATGAAGGCGGAGATGAAAATGACAAAAAAGTTCCTTCAGAGAGGTTACAATTAGCCAGGTCACATGACATGGCTTTCATTTAAAAAATTTAAATAAGATATTTTCTATTTTATTAATTTTTCAGATTTCAACAACTTCAGAATGGGGTGAGGTTTAGTATGGTAAGTACTGCGAATTGAGAATCAGATCAAATCCAGATGAGGAATGTTGACACCCAAGCACAGTGCATTTCCTACCCCCCCGAAACAAATTGTGATGCAAACATGAAATACTCGGTTATCAATAACCATATAGATTCAGACATTTTTATTTAATCATTTATTTATATCGTTATCGATTTTATCTTGCGTTTCTACATATATCTAGTGTTATAATAAATTACTGTAACTCTTCAGGAAATGAGTCATGGTTATTCCCCTTTGGCCGGAACTAAGGATTCCGCCATATTGACTTTGCCAAACACGTGTATATATTTTAAGCTGATAAAACCTTTACGAAAGGCATTCTTATTCATTCTTCTTTTATCATTACAATTTTATCAGCTTAAAATAAGAAAAAAAAAAAAAAAAAAAAAAAAAAATGGACAAATTACTGCGGCCAGAAAGATTTAACACAGAACCAACTGCTCCGAATTCGGAAAAAATATACAAACATTGGAAACTAACATTTGAATATTACCTACGCACGTTAAATAACGACCAAATCGAAAACAATGCGCAAAATCTTTTCGCATTGATCAATTCTGTCTCGGCGACAATTTTCGAAATCATAAGCGACGCCCTGGATTACAACGGCGCCATAGAAACGCTAGACGCTATTTATATGAAACCAACAAACATTGTATTTAACAGACATCAACTCCTGACAAGTAAACAGAAACCGACACAAACCATCGACGAGTTCATGCAACAGTTGGAAGTATTCGCTAAATCTTGCGAATTTCAAGCGGTAAGTGCCGAGGAAAACAAAAAACAATATATACGGGACGAGTTCATTAGCGGCATCTCGTCTTCGTCTATCCGTCAGCGCCTACTTGAAAAACCTTTCTCGACACTACAAGAGACATTTACAGTGGCTAGATCCCTAGAACAAGCGGAGAAGCATACGGCCAGCTTCGATTACCACCCGAGCGTAACAGCTACCGTAGGTCAACCAGAAGAAACTCCCTTAGCCGCTGTAAAAGGAAATACATTACAAAAAGGAATTTGTTTCTTCTGTGGGAACACACGGCATGCACGGGCGATGTGTCCTGCACGTAATGCCGAGTGTAGAAAATGTAAAAAAAATGGCCATTGGGCTAAGGTATGTAGATCATCCTCCTCTCCTGCTGCTGTGTTGTACGACCCGGACTCCCCCCCACCCAATCTCTCCTGACTAGGAACGGGTGCCAAAGACATCACCTACATCAAATGCGAAATAAATGGGCAGGTAGTGAATGCTATGGTAGACTCCGGCAGCGTGAGGACGTTCATTAGCAAAAATACAGCAAGAAAGCTGAAACTTTTTGTTATCCCCAAACTGAAAACCGTAGCATTGGCGGACCCGAATCATCATGCTAAAATCATCGGCGAAACTGTTGTTGACATCTCTCTAAACGGTAAAAACCACCACGCCATGACGGTGGAAGTAATTAAGGACCTGTTCACGGATATGATTGTCGGAAAAGACCTTCTAAAACAATATAAAACTGTGACGTTGAAATTCGACGGTCCCAGGGAAGAACTTGTTATTGGAGCGATGGGTAAGAGTAACAGTTTTCCATGTATCAAAATTTCTCCTCCTCCCCTCTTCTCTCATCTTTCTACTCGGACGACCCCTATTGCCACCAAATCTCGTCGTCACTCATTCACTGACAACATTTTTATTAAAGAGGAAACTGCCAGAATGCTGAGGGAAGGCATAATAGAGCCCTCTATATCTCCTTGGCGAGCCCAAGTTTTAGTGACCTCTAACGAGAATCAAAAAAAAAGAATGGTGGTCGACTACAGCGACACCATAAATAGATTTACAGAACTGGATGCCTCTCCCATGCCTAACATTACTAAAATGATTGATGACATAGCTCGATACAACGTTTTTACAACACTTGACCTGAAGTCTGCTTACCATCAAATCCCAATTAGTCACGCCGATCGGAAATACACAGCATTCGAAGTAAATGGAAAACTTTACCAATTTACTCGTATCCCTTTTGGAGTCACTAACGGAGTGAGTGCCTTTCAAAGATGCATCGATGACATTGTAGAAAGAGAAAAATTAACAGATACTTTTGTGTATGTAGACAATGTCACGATATGCGGAAAGGATCAACAAGAACACGATTACAACCTTCAAAGGTTTTATAATGTAGCAAAAAAATGCAACATCACACTCAACCAAAGTAAGAGCATCATTTCTACTACTTCTATCACACTTCTTGGGTACACAATCCAGAACAACCAAATTACTCCTGATTACCTGAGGCTAAAACCACTCCTTGAAATGCCACCGCCTCTAAATCTACAGTCGCAAAAACGAATAATTGGTATGTTCTCTTACTATAGTAAATTCATTCGAAATTTTTCTGATAAGATACTGCCGCTGAACCATAACAGGGAGTTTCCACTACCCCCGTCTATTCTAAATTCTTTTCACACGCTGAAGACCGACTTAAGTAATGCCACCCTTATAACTGTTGACCCGGACAAAGAATTTGTAGTGGAAACTGATGCCAGTAAATACTGCATTGCTGCTACGCTGAACCAACAGGGTAGACCCGTTGCATTCTTTTCTTGGACACTAAGTCCGAACGAGATTAGACATCACGCGGTCGAAAAAGAAGCTGCTGCGATTGTCGAAGCTCTTCGAAAGTGGCGACACTTCTTACTCGGGAGACATTTCAAAGTTATTACAGATCAAAAGAGCGTCAGTTTTATGTTCGATAATAAGAGAAAATCAAAAATTAAAAATGATAAGATATGTCGTTGGCGGATCGAACTGTCACAATTCAAATTCAGCATTACTTACCGCCCAGGAACGGAAAATACAGCTGCTGATACGTTTTCTCGCATCTCTGCATTAACGCACACTTTGCAAGACCTCCGTGACTTGCATGCTACACTATGCCATCCTGGAGTCACGCGACTCTACCACTTCATCCGGACAAGAAACCTTCCTTTTTCTTTAGAACAAATTAAAAACATAACAGACTCGTGCCCCTCCTGTCAGTATTTGAAACCTAAATTTGCCAGTTGTAACAAAGGAACACTCATACAGGCTATATTACCTTTCCAGCGACTAAACATCGACTTTAAAGGCCCTTTACCTACCTCTGTACGTGGTAACAAATACTTACTCACCATAATTGATGAATATACTCGCTTTCCCTTTGCCTTCCCCTGTAAGGATATGATTAGTAAAACCGTGATCCATTGCCTAAACCAACTATTTGCTATTTTTGGCATGCCCGATATGATACACACTGACCGAGCTGCTGACTTCCTTGCAGGAGAAATCAAAGATTACTTACGTGGCAAAGGTATCGCCACCTCTAAAACAAGTAGGTATCACCCTGAGGGTAACGGGCAAGTTGAGAAGCTCAATGGAACTTTATGGAAGGCCATCCAAACGACCTTACACTCTAGCAACATGAAACTGCCTCATTGGGAAGAGATACTACCAAACGCTCTCCATTCAATCAGGTCGTTACTGTGCACTGCCACCAATATGACTCCTCATGAGAGAATGTTCAAATATAGTCGTAGATCTTCCTCCGGAACTTCTGTTCCCACTTGGGCGAAACCAGGCCCAGTATATGTCAGAAACCATACTAAGTCTAGTAAGCTCGACCCTCCAGTAACCCCTGCTACCTTATTAGACATCAACCCCTACTATGCTCATGTACGACTACCCTCTGGTGCGGAAACTACTGTCAATGTGCGAGACCTGGCCCCTAACTCCTCAAACCAAGAAGACGAACACGATGAAAACAATACTGCAAGCCCTGAAGCCCATAAAGAACCGCCACCTGACGAAAACAATATCGACGTGGAGGAGAAGAATCCCTTACCTGATCCTGAACATATCCATACTAGCCACGATGTGGATGCTGAGAACAAAAATCCCTGTGAGTCAGTGCGGAGATCGTCCAGAATGCGGCGATTTCCAAGTAAATATAAGGACTTTTTAACCTAGTACAGAACAGACTAAATTTAACTTCTGTAATTCCATACTTGATTATTGTTGAAGGGGAAAATGTTATAATAAATTACTGTAACTCTTCAGGAAATGAGTCATGGTTATTCCCCTTTGGCCGGAACTAAGGATTCCGCCATATTGACTTTGCCAAACACGTGTATATATTTTAAGCTGATAAAACCTTTACGAAAGGCATTCTTATTCATTCTTCTTTTATCATTACATCTAGTGTGGCCATATGACATGTTTATTTAAAAAACAAAAAGAAACAAAAAAAAAATCACAGAACTGATTTTTATTTTATTACTTACGAAGAAATGTCCATAATTTTTTAGAACTTTTTCTGGGTTGACACGATCGTCTTAAAAGATGAAATTATGAGAAATCGTTTCAATCAGTCTCGGCAAAAGAAATAACTTCACAGCAAATGCGGCATTTCTGCAGTGGTCGAACCTGCGTCCCACATGGACACCACTTATGCACAAATGCTGCACGGACTAAGCCAAACAACCCAGACAATAAAAAAAAAAATAAGAAGTTTGCAAGGAAACTTTTTCCTCATATTCTTGTGAATTACCGGATTTCACTTTTCAGCATTAAAAATAAGTGATTTTATAAATATTTTTATGTTTACATAAATTTGGGTAAAATTAAGAAAGTGTAGTTATGGCATCTCCTTCCATCATTCTCTGTTTCAGGATTTAGACATTTTTTTTTTTTCGCCTGAAAAGATGTTTCCTGACGGCAAGGTATGGTTGGTCTTTGATGGCATATCAACCCTTTTGCAGGTGATTTAAGGCCGAAACGCACAATAGCTACGGTCAACAACGATTATAGGATTTCGATCGTCCTCTATTAAGTCACATTGGTAATAACAGGTGATGTTCCCTGGAATTTGAGTGACAAGTCTCCCCAGATTTACAGTACTTTTCGCTTCTTTTGATAACCAAATCACTTTGTATTCTTGCAACATCCGTTTACGATGGATTTCTCGCTGATAATAGCCGTTGGCTTCTTCTGGAATTTGACTGGCAATAAGCTTTCCCAGGATTCCAGTACTCTTCAAGCCTTCCCAGTGGAGGTCTGGATGGTACTCTCTCGACCCCCCCCTCCTCCTCCTCCTGAATGTTCACAACCATATTCTGTGGTACAAACCGATTATATTGAGGGGGGGGGGGGGGGGGGGTTAGATAATTTTTTTTTTCTTTTTTAAGACTGCCAGTTTTAGTTCCCTTGGTTTCACCTCTCTTATTCTACACAAGACTCAATTGGTCCAATAGATAAATTCAATGTACTACCATTGTAATCAAGTGATTACAATGGTCATTTCTACAAGTTTTCTGCATATATTCATAGAATATCGTACTCAAAGATGCGCACCAGTAACAAGACATGGGAATATTAAAATTGGAACGTTTACAAAGAAGAGTGACACACAAAAAAAGCCTCCGTGCGTCTGCCTTTGCTTTATATATTTGATGCATCTTATTTTAGATGCGTCCAAGACTTTTTAGAAGAACAAATCAAATTTGGTCTCTGGCGAAAACATTCTTTCAACTGACGACATTCGTCTGAGGAATGAACCAACTCTTACAAGATATTATATGGTTCCTTATCAGTTCTAGTATTCACTGATGCATCCTGAGATATTTCACAAAGTCTTCCTTACAAAAACGCAATCAAAGACGACTGCATATCAGTCACATCTTCGGCAGTTAACCCTGACAGAATATTCAAGAATTATGCGGAGAGCCATTAACTTGTTTTCTTTAGAAAATGTATAGATTATTATTAGAACACAAGAAATCGAAGAAATAAAAGAGCCGAGAGGAAATAATTAACAACAAAACAACATAAATTAAACAACAATTGAATTATTCCAATAATTAAGGGTGTTGCAATAGATTAAAAGCAAATAAACCCAAAACAACAAAAATCACACCCCAAAAATATGGAACAAGATATACAATGTATTGTGATGATGATTTTGATGATGATAATGATGATGATTATATTATTACTTTTCTTTTTGCAAATACATTTGACAAGGACCGGGAAAGTATGATAAGTCACAGGAACAAAAGTTTTTATTCAATTTAATTGATGTTTGTGGATTTGGTGCTTTCACCATTTCTGGTTAACATTTAAAGAGTTAGGGGAGCAGTCTACACACACACACATTATATATATATCTATATATATATATATATATATAGGAAAGCAAATATATACAGGTTCATCATCACTGATCCAGCTTCATCGGTAACTTAGCAGTAATTTAAACAAAGATAATTTCAATTTCCATCAAGTCACTGCTAGACATGGTTGGTAAATGTAGAAAAGCCATGTTTTTCTCTTGTATAGATTTGTTGGGTATTCATAAGCGTCGGATCATGTTGTTAGCAATAAAAAGGTCAAGTATTCAAAACAAAACACTCATCCACAAAATCCGTAATCAATGATTGGGATTAGCGATTGTTAACCTGTATATGGTTTTGTTTGTTAACATTGAAAAAGTGCTACTTTTCATATTCAGTTTAGATAAAAAATGATATCCTAAATTTGTAAAACTGAAAGATATTCATGGCTTATTCGTATATTCAGAGAATATTGTACTCATAGTTGGCTACCAGTAACGACACATGGGAATTGTTATAGAAGATTAACATTGGAAGGAGTACAAAGAAAAGTAACAAAACTAATAAAAGGATTAACAGATCTTAATTATAAAAATCGGTTCAATCCTTAGGTTTAACTACTTTATTAGAGAGAAGAATGAAATTAAGGTTACTTTACTAGAATGAAGAGTGGTTTAATTGAGACAAACAAAATAATAGGATTTCAAAATAGGAAACAGATATTTTTATAGTTTTTTTTATCACTCTCCTCGCACTGGTAATTTTTTAGCAAGAAAGATTTCAAAAACTAAATGAATCACTTTTTTTCTAATAGAGTAATATATTTGGGGAAGAAATTGTCTAATCAAGTTATAGATTTTCAGGATAAACTGTATGGATTCAGAAATAATGATAAAAAGAATGAATTTACAAAGACATTTTTGGGGTCTATCTGATAAAATATTGAAGAGAATTCGATCTGTATATTATTATTATATATTCTGTGAGATTGTAGGGAATTGTGTGTGATATATATAAGTTATGAAAATATATTTATGGCAATTAAGCTACACAGAGACTTCCGCGTTTCATCCCCGTAGGCTGACGATTCCCTACGAAAATGACACACGGAAGCTTCTGTGTAGCTTAATTGCTATAAATATATTTTCATAACTTACTACCTAGCTCTACTCATGTATTGAGCACTGTTGAAGTAAATACTGAAAATCGATACATAAAATATTATATTTTATATGGATACATGAAATAATAATTATATATATATAGATATATATATATATATATATATATGAAAATATGCTTTAGCATATACTTTCTATACTTTATATTCCAATTTAAGCTCGATTATTATCAACTAGTAACAACAGAGCATATATATATATATATATAAGTGTTTAAATGAGTTTATAGATCAAAATTAAAGAGGCCCAAATAGGCCTAATGAATAAATAAATAGTTAGTTTTATTTCTTCAAAGAAATAGTCATCATTTCCATAAGATTGCATTCCGCTACAATAGCGGCTTTAAACAGTCACCTTCTCTCAATTGTATATCCATTTCCAGTCAGAGATCTTCTTCTAAAATTATCATGTACATTTTTGTTCATTTTTTTTTGGTGGGAGGAAAGTTTTCTGATTGACCTGGAATTTATTAAAATGAATAAAAAAATGAACTTGAAGGATTCGAGGATATGTTTCTACAACTTTTTAAATGAGGAGTTTAATAATAAGCCAACTCTAAGAAAAATGTCAAATGTTTTCTATGTAACCAAAATTTTAATGAAAGGTAGCACTTGTTCAGTTTTTTTTTTCTTTAAATAATTTTATTTGGTTTGAGAAACAAAACAAAAAAAAAAGATGTAGAGGAGGAGGGGGAAGATAACGATAATCTTCATCAGAATGGAGAGTTTCACAATGAAAACATGAATGTCCTTTTGCAAAATGAAAACATCGTTGAGGATGCAACTCCTCCAGTGGGAAATGAAGGAACTAAAAAAAAAATCCACAAAACCACGGTTTTCATCAACATTTCACTTTTCCGATGCGTTCTCGTGATGTGTCCCCTGAGGCATTGGCTCGTCGTCGTGTCCTCTTCATTTTCGCCATGTCTTCCCCAAAGACATCGCCAGTTCGTAGGGCAGAGATTAAGTCATCGAATTCTCCTAAAGAAAGAAATGGAAAATTCGGAGTATATTTTACTTCACGTAACTGAAAAATTAGGAATTCCAATGAAACTAAAAAAATACAAAATAATTCTTTTTACCCCAGAACAAAATTTATTTAAATGAAAAAAGTAAAAATAAAACGATTACGATCTATTTTCTTTTGTGCTAGTTTATCTTCACTCGCGGAGTGATTAATATATTATACAATTAGAACACTTTCGTGTGGGTCGCAATTCCTCCGAACCTTTCATTCCACTTTTTTTCAGTCGGTGTTTAAACGTCAAAGTGACAGGTCGACATGTTCCTGTCTCACCCTATAGCCACAACTTTGGGCTAGGCGAAATGAATCTCAACCCATGTTTCGTGTTCGTAACTCTTTTCTGTTGTGTTGCTGAAACTGTATGAACAAATATGATTGAAATTGTAACGGAGAAGCTTGTCCTTATAACCAAGCTACGCTAAACAATTTTTCTTCTTATCAAACAAGGCTAAAAACACGATGAAAATCTATGCAACATCCAATTCCCCCTACAATGCACAACTCTTCTTCATCTCCTGATTTTTGTTTTACATTTTATTATAGTGGAAAAGCAAATAGATGAATAAAAAAAAACGAAATAATAATTTTACAATTTTATTTTTGTTTTACATTTTATTATAGTGGAAAAGCAAATAAATGAATAAAAAAAACGAAATAATAATTTTACAATTTTATTTTTGTTTATCCTTTTCCTAAACAAATTTTTCCATACCATTTCACACATGAGATCTAGGGAGTGAAAAACATCACTATCCTCCAGGACCGGCGGGACAGTTATAAAAGTGGGGGGGGGGGGGGGGGGGGCTCTCCTAAAAAGTGGGGGAGCCCTGTTAAACACATGCATATATAACTTCATTATTGATGACCGTAAAGTGGGGGAAGGGGCAAGTCAAAAGGGGGGGGGGGGATTTTTATTCTTCTTCACTTTCTTCTCATACCACCACCACCACCGCAATCTGCTATTCCTTTATTTCCTCATTCAGAAATATGAAGAAAATTATTTGAAACTTGGAACAGTCAGAAAGAAGAAATAGTAGGTGAAGGGAGCGTCTATTATTAAGTTTGAAGATGTAGTGTAGGTAGTCAAAATGAAACACTAACAGTGCTTGGCCCAAAAAGTGAACCTATTAAGAACAGTTCCCAGTGAAATGGGTGGTCGTGGGAGTAGATATTAGCGTCAGAGTAAAAATGACTACAACCTCCTGTGTATATAACTGTTTAGGAAAAGTTGCTGAGATGAAAAAAATGTAAAAAAAATTTTTAAAGAACAAAACAACCACACATTTTCTGGAAACATGCATAAGGAAGTGGCTGACAGAACAGATTAACATATGCAGGTTCTGGTTCAAAAATTATTATAATATCAATTTTCGCCTATTTCGTTGACCATTATGGTCAACGAAATAGTCGAAAATTGACTTTATTATAAAGATCATTGTTACATAATTTTGCCAATTGAAACTTAAAATGTTTTCAATTTTTCTATGATTTTTAATGTTTTAGTTTGAGAGAGGTGGGGGGGGGGAAGAAGTGAAGGAAAATAAAATTCCAAACCTTTTTCTGTGTTTTCTTGTACTCCATTAATAATCCCTTTCTCCGTCGAGTTATTGCTGCTGGCCAAAGAATCTTGCTTTTTCAAGATACGTTGTCTTTCTTTTTCTTTCTTTAGCTGTTATGAATAGAAAAAAATGGATCCCCTCTTAAGATGTGTCCATTCAATTTGCACGTGTAACAATGAAAATGCAATTGACAACCTGTTACTTATAAAGATGTGCTGATACGTATAAAAGTATTAGGACTTCTGTGAGGATAAACATTCGTTCGCCTTCCTTTATTTATGATTAATAAAAAATAAAATAGTGATCAGGATTAAATATATTTAAAAAATCACTAAAATCAATTGAAAATAACAGTTTTGTTTTTAAAACACAGACAAACCAAAGTTTCTTATAGAAATGTGCTGATACGTATAAAAGTAAAAAACTTTTATAAAAAAAAATTATGGTAACAGTATTAGAACCTTTGACTATAAGGGTAAGGATTCCTCGTTCTTCCTTTATGACTAAAAAATATCGATCAGGATTAAATATAAAAGTTGCTGAAATCGATTGAAAGTAAAATGTTTGTTTTTAACAATACACACCAATATTTACCTTGTATAACTAACAGAACAGATGTTTTTCTGTACATAAGTAATTTTTTAACTTTAGCTTTTAAAAAAATTATTTTAGCTTTTTTTTTTTTAAACTTTAGCTTTCTTTTAAAAATTTTAGCCTTAAAATATTGGTAGAATAATAGGATCACTAGGTAAAAGTTTCCAATTTTGTTTGAATGCGAAGATGCGGCCATTTTTAATCACATCTGTTGTTCAGCATTAAATAAGCCAAAAGGCTTGATATGCCACTAAAAACAGACAAACCTACCAATGTTGTAGACCAATAAATATGTAGCTGATCTAGAAGTTGACCTGGATTCGGTTGTGGATTGGCGTACAAAATGTCTTGTTAAGACTCAGCTTGAGTCTTTCAATCGTAGGTGTGTCCCTTTTCTCCCTCAGATTCTCATGGATGGCTCTGCTCTTGAGAAGAAATTGACTCTGAAACTTGTTAGTCTTTTTCTGTCATCAAATCTTTCGGCACATGTTCGTTTTTCACAACTTTTTACGGTGTACACTTATCTATCAGTCTGCTAGAGAATTCCGGCGTTTTTGGAATTTTTTTCAAATATTTTACATTTTAGGATGGGGGATCAGTTTCCAATGTTAATTCAACGTAGACTGATCCCCCTCTTTTTGACCATCTCAATTTTAAAAAAAAATCTTTTTCGGTGTACAATTACCTATCATGTCAATAGAGAATTCTTGGGTTTTTGGAAAGAAATTTCAAAAAATTTATATTTTAAGACAGGGGATCAGTTTTCAATTCAACGTAGACTGATCCCCCTCTTTTTGACCATCTCAAATTTTTAAAATTATTCTTCTGCTTACAATTACCTATCATGTCGCGAGAGAATTCCGGGGTTTTTGGAAAGAAATTTTAAAAAATTGAGATTTTAAGACGGGGGATCAGTCTTGTTCGTCTTTTGCCATAGTCCGTTTTTCACAACTTTTTACGTCTTTAAATCTCAATTTTTAAAAATTTCTTTCCCATAACCCCGGAATTCTCTCGCGACATGATAGGTAATTGTAAACAGAAGAATAATTTTAAAAATTTGAGATGGTCAAAAAGAGGGGGATCAGTCTACGTTGAATTTAGATTGAAAACTGATTCCCCGTCTTAAAATCTCAATTTTTAAAAATTTCTTTCCAAAAACCCCGAAATTCCCTACTGACATGATAGGTAATTGTACACCGAAAAAGATTTTTTTAAATATTGAGATGGCTAAAAAGAGGGGGATCAGTCTACGTTGAATTAACATTGGAAACTGATCCCCCCACCTAAAATGTAAAATATTTGAAATTATTTTCCAAAAACCCCAGAATTCTCTAGCAGCCTGATAGATAAGTGTACACCGAAAAAAGAAAAAAAAATGGTCAGTAAAAAGTTGTGAAAAACGGACAGTGGACAAAGACGAACATGTGCCAATCTTTCTTGGAGTTTATACATTAGATCCATTGCTCTTTCTGCTTCTCGTAAAGTCGGTTCTCTCTATCGCTCCAAACACTTTCTCACACCTGAGGCTATTCTCTATCTCTACAATGTATGGAGTACTGTTGTCATATTTGGTCTGGTAGAATCTCTGTCCCATTTGAGAGTTCAGAAATGTATCTGTAATTTGATTGGCCCCACACTGTCTTTTTTTTCTCTGCAGCACTCTCTCTTACAGACGTGATGTTGCTAGTCTCAGTCTTTTCTATAAATACTATTATGGTATGTGTTCTTCAGAATTGTGTGATCTATTCCCTGCTTCCTTTGTTGAAGCTCGTTTGACTCGTTGGTCTAGTGGTAGTAGTTTCTTTTCAAGAACTGCAGGCTTATGGAACTCTCTTCCTGCTGACTGTTTTCCTCCTACCTATAGCGTTGGTCTTTTCAAGACTAATCATTTTTCGTTCTTGTTAGCTTCTTACATCAAGTGGCTTCATGCGTTGTCTGGAGCGATTTCCATTTTAAAAATTGCATTGCAGTTATTTGAATGGTTTTTTTTGCCATTGAATGTTGATAAAATATTTTTGTAGGTTATCATAGCCAAACGTATATATATATGTTCAAAATTGGCCGGGTGGTTAAGGCGTCAGATTTGAGTTGCAAAATACTCGTAATCCGGGGTTTCGAATCGCATGACTGGTAGTGAATAGTCATATCTCTATGCTGATGAGTCCCGATTATTAAGGACGAAACATATACGTACATAGATAATAAACAATAACAAATATTTATTATATATATATATCCGACCATGTAGATTATTCGCCTAGTGTATTGAAGAAAAAAAATGGATGTTTTTCGTGAAAATATTCAGTTGTAAGTAGTTTATTTTCTGTAAATCTGAAGATTCATTAGTCTACAAGATTCAGACTTGTTTATTATTTGATTGTATGGCTATGAAGAAACAGTTGTTATTTTTTAAATAAAAAAACAATTTTGTATGCTTTTGTTGGAAAATATGTCAATTCATATATATATATATAGATATGTCAGTGTGTAGTAGTAGTAGTAGATAAAAAGGTTTACCTGTTCAAGTTTGGCTCGTTTTTCCTCCTCAAGTTTCATCCGCTTGATTCGATCGTTTTCGTTTTTAGCTTCAGCAAAGGACGACAAGAAGAGATCAAACGTAGAAAAGAATTCATCAGGCTGCTGTTTGAGGTCCTCACAGAAAGATTTCACTGCTCTTTCATACTGGAAGAGTGCAACAAATACATTCATTGATAAAAGGGAAAGAAAAACAAAAAAACTAAGCACAAACATATTTCCATAGAATTATCCATAGAATAAACAGAACATCGTGACTGGCAGGTTTTCGCCGACTTTTCATCAGACCATACATATTATTTTATATACATATGTAAAACATATATACATATATACATTTTTGCATATATTATAATATATATACACATTTTTGCATATACTATAATATATATACACATTTTTGTATATACTATAATATATATACACATTTTTGTATATACTATAATATATATACACATTTTTGTATATACTATAATATATATACACATTTTTGTATATACTATAATATATATACACATTTTTGTATATACTATAATATATATACACATTTTTGTATATACTATAATATATATACACATTTTTGTATATACTATAATATATATACACATTTTTGTATATACTATAATATATATACACATTTTTGTATATACTATAATATACACATTTTTGTATATACTATAATATATATACACATTTTTGTATATACTATAATATATATACACATTTTTGTATATACTATAATATATATACACATTTTTGCATATACTATAATATATATACACATTTTTGTATTTACTATAATATATATACACATTTTTGCATATACTATAATATATATACACATTTTTGTATATACTATAATATATATACACATTTTTGTATATACTATAATATATATACACATTTTTGTATATACTATAATATATATACACATTTTTGTATATACTATAATATATATACACATTTTTGTATATACTATAATATACACATTTTTGTATATACTATAATATATATACACATTTTTGTATATACTATAATATATATACACATTTTTGTATATACTATAATATATATACACATTTTTGTATTTACTATAATATGTGTGAAAAAGACAAACAGGAAAAACAAATTTACAAACAGGAAAAAATCATCAAGAAACGATAGATTTTACTGGTTTTGTTCGCATCAACAAACGTCTTCAGAAATAAATATATATATATATATACATATATATATATTTTTTGATTTTATTCCATTAGTTGCGACAAAACAAGTTTCGTTTCATTGGTGCAAATAGCTACCAACTCATCGGGCTAAGCGATGGAATTCAAATGGCAAAAGTTCACCTTAACGGGAGATTAAAAATTGAAAATACATTGGAGGGGGAGGGGGACAGAGTTGGGGCTTTGTCTATAACGGTGACATGGGACATGAGAGGGGAGGGGGGAGGACCCCAACAAGTCGTGTTTCAAATTATTACGTGGGAGGTTTTTCACATGTCTGTGTTGTGATGATCTCAATCTCGGCCGGGGTGGGAGGAAGGGAGATGGATCGACGGCCAGAGTGAGTTAAATTTAAAATGAGAATAAAATTATGATTACAACCGTCAATCCTATTTTATTTTAATTCTAATAAGTAATTATCATGAGGATAAAAATGTTTGATAATTTTAATTTAGGGTATTAATTGCTACTTTTGCATTTTATTTATTTTATTTTAAGGTTTTGTTTATTATTTGTAGTGAATTTTGTTGTGATTATATCTTTTAAATTGTGATTATATTATACCGAGATCAATACTAGTGGAATTATTTTATAAGAGAAGTTTTCTGGTGTTACCAGTTTTATCATTAACAAAACCGATTATGACAATGATAACGCTTGCCAATCGTACCTACGATAGTCACAGTGATAACAGCCTTGATAAAAGCCTTAATAAAAATAAATATAAATAATAATAAATAAATAAATATAAAAATAAAAATAAAGATAAATATAAATAAAATTAGAATAAAAATAGAGATAACAAGTTTGTAAGGATATTAATGATAATAACAATAATAATAATAATAATTATAATAATAGTATTAAAAAATAATAATAATAATAATAATAATAATAATACTAATAATAATAATAATAATAATAGTAATAATGATAAATATCACCATCATTGTCATCTTGCTACCTGTGAAGTCATTGGGCGAAATAAGTCGACAAGTGATGGTAGGCTTTTTTATTCTACTGCCAATAACAAGGACTAAGTACCAGTTAATAATTAAGTGTTCAAGGTAGTGATCGAGGGGTTAAGTAATTGAGATTAGATTAGTGATATCAGTGTTGATAGCTGTCCCAGTTATGGGTTTATGTTAGAATTGGTAGTATGGCTGAGAGGCTATTGAGGCTGTGCATTATAGGTAGTACATAGAGATTTGATGTTATTGGTAGTTTAGAGGGGTGGTTATATATTTATAGATTCATCATGACTTGTTGGGGTGGGATTGGGTGGTAAATTTGGGTGGGTGGGTAGGGGGTTATAGTGTGTTTTGGGGTAGTGTATAGTGGGGGTTTAATGTTATCATTCATTTTTGTAAAAACTTTTAATTTTATTTTAAAGTTATGTGGGGTTGGTGTGGGGTTAAGGTGGGGTATGTGGGTTGCTAAGGAGGTAGAGTCTACTATGTTTACAGTTGATAGATGTCTCTTGTTTTCTATTTAAGAGTTTGTTTTTGTCCTTAAAGCGGATAATTTCCAGTTTTTCATTTAAGCATAATCTACATGGAGAGTTTATTGATTTGCAGGTGCTGGATTTTTTCAAGATTTTCCACTTTATTATGGGAGTTTGTTTTTTGGTTTTTATTTTGTGGTAGTGTAGTGAAAGTCCGGTTTGGCCAGGATGGTCTGGGTTGTTGAAGGAGAGTTTATGGTTGTAGAATCTTTCCTTGAAGTTGTTGCCTGCCAGACCAATATAATAGTTAGTCTGGGATGGGTTTTCAGTTGAGGAGATAGATGCCTCATAGACCACTTGGGTTGATAGGCACTTTTGATTTATGGGGCAGTTTGATTTGTTATTACAGTTGCATGTATTTTTAGAATTTGAGGTTACTGGGGTGTTTAGTATTTTCATGTTGTGCTTTTTTATGATTTTTTCTAATTTGTCACCACAACAATAGCTGAGTTTTAGTGTATTCTTATTAAAAATTTTTATGGAGTATGCTGTTATTGGGGAAATGAGTGTTTATTAAGTTCAGGAATTTATTCCCTATTTTAGTTTTAGTTGAGTTGTTAAATGGAGGTGTATACCAGATAATTTTCCTATTCCTATTTTTGTTCCTATTAGGGTTATTTTGTGTAGTTGGAATATACTCTATTTTGGTATTTTTGTATCCACTCTCCTTTAGTGCTTTATTATAAAAGTTTTTATGTTTATTGAAGATATCTATATTGGAGAAGTTGTTGCTAATCCTTCTACTAATTGATTCCGAGATGTGTTTACTTACAGATCTAGGGTGGTTAGATAGTGGGTTGACATAAAGGGGGTAGGAATTATCTTTAGCATAGGGCTCATAAGTATCTCTATTCAGGTTGAAGGTAATATCAAGGAAATTGACCTGTTTAACATGAACAACTTGATAATTTTGAAGATGACTTATATAACATGATAAAAAATATAACTTTCTATAAGAAAAAAAACCATTTCCAGAAAAAACTGGATAACATGGTTAATGAAATTAATAACTCCAAACTTGTGCTAGTAAAAGCAGACAAAACTCATAACTTTTACAAACTTACTAAAACGAAATACCAGAATTTAATTACGCAAAATATCACAAAAAATTATAAAAAATCTGATCTTAACCTAATCGATAAAATCAACTCAGATAGTAAAACTATAACTGATAAACTCAAGATTAGCGATAGAGTAGGTAAACTAAAAACAAAAGAAGCATATATACTATTAAAAGATCACAAAATTTATTTCCACACTAAACCTCAAACCAGCCTTATTAATCCTACCCGACAAGAGATAGGCAAAATCAGTAAAAACATCTTAGAAAAAATAAATAAGCAAATTAAAAACACCTACAACTTAAACCAGTGGATCAATACCGCAGAAACCATAAGCTGGTTCAATAGAATTAGAAATAAAGATAAATGCTCTTTTATACAATTCGATATAGTTAATTACTACCCCTCAATAACCAGAGCACTCTTTAAAAATGTCATAGAATTCGCCACTCTCCTCTCTAATATCTCGGAAGACGAAATAAACATAATCAAAAAATGTCGAACCACAGTACTAATAAATAACAAAGAACAATGGACAAAGAAAGACCATTTCTTTTCATTCGATGTATCTATGGGCTCTCTTGACTCTGCCGAGGTAACAGACTTGGTTGGCCTGTACTTACTATACAACCTAACAAAAGATCTCGAAGTCGATTCAATCGGCCTCTACAGAGATGATGGCCTAATGTACGTTAAAAACACAAACGGACAAAAATGTGAACAAACCAAAAAAATAATATCCAAAGAAATGAAACGAATAGGCCTAAAGGCTGAAATAACATCAAATGTTAAACAGGTCAATTTCCTCGATATTACCTTCAACCTGAATAGAGATACTTATGAGCCCTATGCTAAAGATAATTCCTACCCCCTTTATGTCAACCCACTATCTAACCACCCTAGATCTGTAAGTAAACACATCCCGGAATCAATTAGTAGAAGGATTAGCAACAACTCCTCCAATATAGATATCTTCAATAAACATAAAAACTTTTATAATAAAGCACTAAAGGAGAGTGGATACAAAAATACCAAAATAGAGTATATTCCAACTACACAAAATAACCCTAATAGGAACAAAAGTAGGAATAGGAAAATTATCTGGTATACACCTCCATTTAACAACTCAACTAAAACTAAAATAGGGAATAAATTCCTGAACTTAATAAACACTCATTTCCCCAATAACAGCATACTCCATAAAATTTTTAATAAGAATACACTAAAACTCAGCTATTGTTGTGGTGACAACTTAGAAAAAATCATAAAAAAGCACAGCATGAAAATACTAAACACCCCAGTAACCTCAAATTCTAAAAAAACATGCAACTGTAATAACAAATCAAACTGCCCCCTAAATCAAAAGTGCCTATCAACCCAAGTGGTCTATGAGGCATCTATCTCCTCAACTGAAAACCCATCCCAGACTAACTATTATATTGGTCTGGCAGGCAACAACTTCAAGGAAAGATTCTACAACCATAAACTCTCCTTCAACAACCCAGACCATCCTGGCCAAACCGGACTTTCACTACACTACCACAAAATAAAAACCAAAAAACAAACTCCCATAATAAAGTGGAAAATCTTGAAAAAATCCAGCACCTGCAAATCAATAAACTCTCCATGTAGATTATGCTTAAATGAAAAACTGGAAATTATCCGCTTTAAGGACAAAAACAAACTCTTCAATAAAAAACAAGAGACATCTATCAACTGTAAACATAGTAGACTCTACCTCCTTAGCAACCCACATACCCCACCTTAACCCCACACCAACCCCACATAACTTTAAAATAAAATTAAAAGTTTTTACAAAAATGAATGATAACATTAAACCCCCACTATACACTACCCCAAAACACACTATAACCCCCTACCCACCCACCCAAATTTACCGCCCAATCCCACCCCAACAAGTCATGATAAATCTATAAATATATAACCACCCCTCTAAACTACCAATAACATCAAATCTCTACGTACTACCTATAATGCACAGCCTCAATAGCCTCTCAGCCATACTACCAATTCTAACATAAACCCATAACTGGGACAGCTATCAACACTGATATCACTAATCTAATCTCAATTACTTAACCCCTCGATCACTACCTTGAACACTTAATTATTAACTGGTACTTAGTCCTTGTTATTGGCAGTAGAATAAAAAAGCCTACCATCACTTGTCGACTTATTTCGCCCAATGACTTCACAGGTAGCAAGATGGCAATGATGGTGATATTTATCATTATTACTATTATTATTATTATTATTTTTTAATACTATTATTATAATTATTATTATTATTATTGTTATTATCATTAATATCCTTACAAACTTGTTATCTCTATTTTTATTCTAATTTTATTTATATTTATCTTTATTTTTATTTTTATATTTATTTATTTATTATTATTTATATTTATTTTTATTAAGGCTTTTATCAAGGCTGTTATCACTGTGACTATCGTAGGTACGATTGGCAAGCGTTATCATTGTCATAATCGGTTTTGTTAATGATAAAACTGGTAACACCAGAAAACTTCTCTTATAAAATAATTCCACTAGTATTGATCTCGGTATAATATAATCACAATTTAAAAAATATAATCACAACAAAATTCACTACAAATAATAAACAAAACATTAAAATAAAATAAATAAAATGCAAAAGTAGCAATTAATACCCTAAATTAAAATTATCAAACATTTTTATCCTCATGATAATTACTTATTAGAATTAAAATAAAATAGGATTGACGGTTGTAATCATAATTTTATTCTCATTTTAAATTTAACTCACTCTGGCCGTCGATCCATCTCCCTTCCTCCCACCCCGGCCGAGATTGAGATCATCACAGCACAGACATGTGAAAAACCTCCCACGTAATAATTTGAAACACGACTTGTTGGGGTCCTCCCCCCTCCCCTCTCATGTCCCATGTCACCGTTATAGACAAAGCCCCAACTCTGTCCCCCTCCCCCTCCAATGTATTTTCAATTTTTAATCTCCCGTTAAGGTGAACTTTTGCCATTTGAATTCCATCGCTTAGCCCGATGAGTTGGTAGCTATTTGCACCAATGAAACGAAACTTGTTTTGTCGCAACTAATGGAATAAAATCAAAAAATATATATTTTGCTCTGAATTTTCATTGAGCACTCTCATAAACCCGGTTTCAACTTCCTTCGGATTAATACCCCCTGGATATTTGTAACAAGTTAATTATATATATATATATATATATATATATATGAAGCAATCCAACAAAAGATATAAGCGTCAACTAATATCTTATAATTAGTGAAACATCCGGATAAAAACTGAAGCTCAATATACTGGATAGAGCATTAATATTTTAGTATAAAATGAAGTAATAAAATAAGGTGTCAATCAATGCTATTTGTAACTTGGAGTAATGTCTTTCCCGATTATGCTTCTCAATTTGTATGACTTGGATGGACTGTATGGATTCAACAAAAAGTATGTTTTTGGGTTGATATGTTTGATGTTATGTATTTTTATGTATATAATTTTATATATTTTCAAAGCGTAATTTTATTACCTGTAGTAGTATAACTGCGGTAATGGTCCTCTGAAGAGAAGAATTATCTTTGAAAACTCATGACTTAACTCATGACTTAAGGATACTTTGCTTGAACTTTGAATTCTAATAAAATTTGATTGACACCTTATTTTATTACTTCATTTTATACTATAATATATATATATATATATATATATATTTCTCCCCCACCCAAGGCAGGCATAGACTAAAGTTTATTTGTTTAAAAAATGGTTGGATTGCTAATTTTATGATTATTGGGAGGATATAACACCCATCTCGTTCAGTCGTGTAATTATGAATGTACTCATAGATTGGATACTTTCTTCCTCTTCCTATCTTGCTTGTGAGTGACACCTTACTTCTTCATCCGATTTATTTTGGAACAGACCTTTGATTAGTTTTCTATAAGAGGGTAGGGCTTGCCTGTCAGTCTTGATCGAAGTCTTCCACTCCAGGCGCCAGTCATAAGGATCTAAGTTTGTAATCCCCAGGGCTGCTCATCCCAATAAAGTTTCGGTCTTCCAGCCTGCTGACTTGATGTGATGGACATGTTTCTGACCTGGAAGATCCAACTGGAGTTTCACTCGACATGGCCAAGCCATCTCATCCTACCTAGCTTAAGGATATTATTAATTTTCAGTATACCAAGCCTAGAGAGAAGAGTCTTGAATAGAGTGTCGTCTTCTGACATGACAGATCCATCTAATCATGGCTCTTTCGTTACGCTGCAGTATCTTGGTAGTGCTCATCGATGAAGCCCATGCTTCAAAGCCATAAAGCATAACACTCCTCACACAGTTGGTGTACATCTGTCCTCTAGTTGTGATCGTCAGATGCTTATTTGTCAAGATGGGCAAGAGTTCTCTAAAGCTTCTCCAGGCAGACTATGGAATCCATTAAAACAGATCGGTTAGAAAACACCTCGTAGAAGACACTGAATGCCATCTGGATGCCCGACTGGAGAATCCAAGAAGAATTCTTGACCTGATTGATTGATATTGAAACAAATAGCTTGTTCCTATAAAAAATATATATTTACTACAAAGTGTTTATTTACTGCAGATGGGTATCTGATATTGGAACCATGCACTTGTATGGCTATGAAGAAACAGTTGTTATTTTTTATTATTCTTTCTGTTGTAATAGTAGGATGTCACTCACAAGCAAGATAGGAAGAGGAAGAAAGTATCCAATCTATAATTGCATTCGTTGTCAGAGAAAAGAAAGGTTTGTGTGTCTCCGTTGCAGCAACTCGGAGTCAACTTACTTTCATATTTTTTGTACACTCTTAGTTTTCATTGGCATGATTTTGATCTTTTGACCTTTTTGCCTCATCACCCAGTCAGTCCCTAATGGTTACTGGTTTCTTATTACTTCACATCTACATGCATGTGCGGCTGCGATCAAGTCTGACATAAGGCCACTCTAAGTGCATCCAAGGCATTTTGTTACAAAAGAATTGATACCAGAAAATAATCCAACCGAGAATCCATATTTTGTCTTGAAAGTCTTACCTTCAGTTTCATCTCCACATAAGCTTCTTCTACCTCAGAGAAATTGTACGTAGCCACTGTGATGAAGTCCGTCATGACAGGTACAAATTTATCACGGCTATCCCTATCGCGGCTCCTTAAATACTCTAATTCCTGAAGAAAAAAACAAAAAAATTAAATACGTTTGCAAAAAATTCCTCTGCAATCAAGAAATATTCTGTTTGTTCTGTGGCATATCAAGCCTTTTCTTGTATTTACCGCTAAAACAATTGGAAACGATTGCTTAGTTTTATGGCATATCAACCGTTTTGATATTTTTAATGCTGAAACACAATACCTATTGGAAAAGATTCATTCATTTTTTTTTATTTTATGGCATATCAACACTTTTTGTGCAATTTAATGTCAAAATACAATAGCTTCACCTGCCTTATCCAGTGTATGGTATATGTATTGACCTACAAAAGCTTAGGAGTCTATGTGCCATCATAAAAGTGACAGACCACCATCAGTGAATCATTTATATGATTCACTGATGATGATGGTGGTCTGTCGCTCCTCTCTATTTTAGTGCAATTGCAGAAGGGGGGGGGGGCTGTTTTTGTGAGTAACCTCCTGGAGATAAGTCTTATATCAGTTTGGGTTATCTCTTTTACGACAAATAAACCCTTTTTAGGTTATTTAATGCTGAAACACGACGACACCCATCGTACAGATTCTATTTTTGCATACACTTACTTGAACACAAGTGACCATTTTACCAATAACTGGGGGGGGGGGGGGGTTAATACTTTTCTCAACAGTACCCATGCATGAATTACCACGATAGACCCGTATAGCCAATTATGCATCATCAGTTCTTTATTAACTCATCATACGGCCCCCACCCCATGAATGATCAGCCCTACCCAAAGAACTTGAGTTACAAGTATGTAACGTAAGTAACACTGACTGCATCCATTGTCTTAATCATGTGAAGTTGCAACACAATCATATCCAAGTAAACTGAGTTTTCCCCCCTTACATATGCAAATCTGCTTCGCATGCCATTTCGGCCAATACTTGATCGGTGTTTTCAGAAAATATGCATCAATTTCATTTGCTTTCAATAATTCTTACATTTTTTCCGTGTCTACAATTTCTAACATTGTTGTTCATACAGGAGGTTGGAGGTATTTTCACTCTCATGCTAAGATTTAATCCACTGCTACCCACTTTACTGGGAGTTCTCTTTCATAGGTTAACTATCTCGACATAGCACCATTAGTACTTTTTCGTTCTTGCTATTATCTATGACCTACTCTACCTTTTCCACTTAAATACAGGACGCTCCCTTCAGCTACAATTTCTTTTTTCTGGACGTTTTGAATCGTTATTCCAAATACTTCCTTTCACATTCCTGATTGATGGAATAAACAAATAGCAGTTTGATATTCAGAAAACATGGAGCAGTCTTCAACACCAATAATTACTTACATTATTCATACTTTTAACTATTCGTTTTTTTTGGGTTTTTTTCACATTTTTTAAAACATATGATTCATGTAACAGCAAAATAGTACATTTAGTACATTAACTATTTATTTAGGTTTCTTCATTTTTTTATTTTTGTGTGCTTACACAGAATTTCTAGACTGCATTTTTCGAATGGACCACAAACATCAATGTTATTTTCAAAATGGCTACTCCATTATTACAACAAATATTACTTCCTTTCTTTCTCACCTCCACCTAAGTACGATGCTGCGAGGATTCTCTTTCACAGTTCTGAAACAATACTAACTTTTAAATGTAACTTATAAATTTATCAATTACATACAAATCACCATAATTAATATTTACAGTTATGTAAAACATTATGTAAAAATACTTATATGGAGTTCAGAGATGGGAGCAGAAGTTTCCTGGACCGTTCGATTTGACTCAGCACGGGTACCCCCGCTAGTATATAATAGAATACAAAAAAACCCTGACAAGTTCAAAGAATTTAAAATCGGACTCACCTTTTCAATTTCAGAGAGGCCTTTCTTCACAAAAAGCAGATCTTTATCAAGTTCAGTGAAACTAAAAAGAGAATAAATTTGTTTGGTCAGTGAAAGACTTAATTAGAAAAGGAATATAATATAAAATACAACGTTTGTATGGATGGTTTTTTTTTCCGGACGTTTTAAACAGTGCCGTAGTTTACAGATTTTTCAGAACCGTTCCTTGTTGCTACTACAATGGTTTTATTCGTATTCCATATTTCCTTCGATTTCTTGGCAAGCTCCATGTATTTGCTTAGTTTTTCTTCTCCTCCATCTCTCCTTCTTTTTATTATTATTAATATTAATAATAATAATCATAATAATAACTCCCTAGGAATTTTCACAAGTCATTATCAATGATTGTAACAAGTGTGTTCTTTAGAATCTAAGTGACAATAAGTCTTCCCAGATTTCCAGCACTCTTCGCCATTCACATTGTATTCCTAGTAAATATGAAATACAAAATGCGAGACAAAATGGAAAACTAGTTTATGGAATAGTGGATAAGCAAGTCAACATTATAGTAAAAATAAGACCATAATTATCTGGTTCTACACATCACGAGTATGCGATACTAACAGCATCTAATGGATCAATCATTACACACAACATACGTTCCATATATTGGAGTGGATAGGTTAACTAGTAGATATGTTCGCGGTTATGTTTGAAGATGGGAAACGTTTCAAACAGGGGTCACCAAAGGATGAAGAGGATTATGATATTGGATTGCGAGAACAATAAGCCGATGATACTTGGGCGGATGTGACATACTATATATTCAAATTGCATAAACAAGAAGGAAATGTCATTGAATTATAAGAAAAAACCCTGAATAGTTCCATTCTTAAAATGTATGCATTCAATCTAGGTGTTTAACAATGAAAATGCTCTTTCAAATCAAAATGGGTCGGACAAATGAAAATGCTCTTTCAAATCAAAATGGGTCGGACAAATGAAAATGTTCTTTCAAATCAAAATGGGTCGGACAAATGAAAATGTTCTTTCAAATCAAAATGGGTCGGACAAATGAAAATGCTCTTTCAAACTAAAATGGGTCGGACAAATGAAAATGCTCTTTCAAACCAAAATGGGTCAGACAAATGAAAATTCTTTTTCAAACCAAAATGAGTCGGACATATGAAAATGCTCTTTCAAACCAATAAGGGTCGGACAAATGAAAATTCTTTTTCAAACTTAAGCAGGACTGAACTACTAATGGAACTTCCTCATATAGAGATGGATTTAATTAAAAGAAAAAAGAAGAGAGAAAAAGATGCACTTACTTAACCTTAGCAGCTGGTTTTATGTGACTCAAATCTCCTTCAAGATTCGAAACGTCAGGAAACTGAAAAACGAAAATGGGAAATGTCAGTTTTTACAAATTTTTTTCTGCAAAGAATGAAACGATTGTTCGCAAACAAAAACAATGGCAAACACAAAGTTGAACATTTGAAGAAAAAGAAAAGAGCCTAACATCACAACAAAATTACATACACTATACATATCAAAATCCATAATCATTAGACACAAATTAAGGAAGATTCCCTGAATTTCAATTTCTTCTTAAGACCCCTCATTAAGCTTAAGCCCTCAATTTGAGACATTGTCCAGAATCAAAATCTTGTCATGGATTTTGATCAAAATTCGAATAAGCCTTCTAGACATATGGTTTAATTACATTATATTCATAAGGGGACATAAAAGTGGTGCAAAACTGTTTTGTTTGAGGAATTCATTTAACCCATCCTGGGAGGGGGATTCTTCTAATATATATATATATATATATATATAGTACATGTATTATACTTGTTTCTATAGATGTTAATCCAATGAAACTCCAGTGTTTATAAAAAGTGCTCAATAACAAGTAGAGCTGTTTTTTAGTATAAATTTTTATTCATACAAACATTATTGGTTACATATGTGCATAAATGTTTCAGTTGTATCGAGAGTCAACTTCCTCAGACCTTTAGAGAAAATAAAATTTTATATTAATTTTTTACATACGTAACCAATAAATAAAAAATTATATATATATATATATAGATAGATAGATAGATAGATAGATAGATAGATAGGTAGATATATGTCATATTTAAATATTTTAGCAAATCTTCATATATTAAAAGATTAAATGTTTTGTAAGCTATTAATATCCAATAACTGTATAAATCAATATAAGACATTACAGTAACAAAAGTAATAATTTTTATTTTTAACAATTTGGTTCAATGAATAATTTAATAACCAAATGATAACGTAATAATTAAAATTAATTTTTTAAATCTTATTTAAAAATAATTTGGTAAAAAAAAGAAAAAGATAACAGCATATGAAAGAACAAGCGACACAAAAATTCTACAAAAAAAAACCTCCAAGGCGACGCCAGGTAGGTACAGCTAATTAGCAATAACTGTTATTTATTTTGTGATAAGTAATTTGGAATTTCCTTTTTTCTTTTTAATGAACCATTTATTGATTAAGAAGTAATTTTTAATTGGTTTTAATTACAATTTAAATCAAAAGTATGTTTCAGTCAAGTTGACGTGCGGAAAGTAGGAATTGGGGGTACTTCATCTTGTAATGTGGAAATAGTTTTTTTCATGATTTACTTACTTGTTTCTCTAGTGTTTCCAAAAGATAATGCAGCAAGGTGATATTTTTGTTGATACTGGATTTTGTGTCGATGATCTTATTAAGACTTGATACGGTGAATCCACTTGCGTTTCCACGCTGACCGCGATTCATGTAGTTGCCATAGGCAAGTACAATTTCAAGTAATTTTTTCAATTTTTTGCTGCGGAAAACTTCCTTGGAAGCTTCCAGAACATCTGAAAAGGAAACAGAAAAATACAAATAACAATAACCAAATGTTCGGATGAGCTCATATAAAAAATGGCCACTGGGGGGGGGGGGGGTGTATGCCTGTTTTTTTTGTTTTTTTTGTTGTTGCCTTACCAAAAACGGCACAATGAATTATACAGCATGACTTTTAATAATCACAATTAACTTGTTACCTTTCACATTCACTTTTGGAATTACCTGTCCAAAACAAGGCAGGATTTTTATTTGCTTAATTAATACTTTTATATTTGATTAAGTGAATTTGAGAAAACTGTTACCAATATTTCGGAAGTTACATGGGTTTGAAATTTATCCTGTTATTATTATTCCAAGTATTCTCGGTATAAGCATGAGAGAAAGAGAGAGAGAGAGGGGGAAAGAGAGAGGGAGAGAGAATTGAAGGAAAAAATGAAATAAAAATCTAATTTTATTTATAAACAGTGCTCTATACGTGAGTAGAGCTAGGTAGTAAGTTATGAAAATGTATTTATGGCAATTAAGCTACACAGAGGCTTCGCATTTCATCCCCGTAGGGAAACATCATTTTATCCTGACGATTCCCTATGGGGATGAAACATGGAAGCCTCTGTGTAACTTAATTGCCATAAATATATTTTCATAACTTATATATATATATATATATATTATTATTATTATTATAAGCAGATTCTTTGTGTAATAGAAAGATACAATTAATTTTAGAGGAAATTAAAACGAAAGAAAAAAATTAAATATGAGAAATAGTAAAACTCTTAAAGGCCTTTTCGTTATGACGTGAAAGGAATGGTTTTGTTGTTTTTTTGCAAACAAAATATAGCCGTTAGAATTTGAAATATGTCATATGTAGCACCACATGTTTTTGAATTCTTACGACTATGTATTCGTTTGAAAAAACAAAAACAAAAAAAAACACTCATTCTATTTCATAAACGCAGTACACATATTAAATTCTAACAGCTATGTTTTGTTCCAAAAAAGAACATTCTTTTCACGTTACAAATGGACAAAGTTTTTCGAATATTTGTACTTGTGTGTTATTTCTTCAAATCAATCATCCCGGGAAAGTCTTGAAATAAAGACGAAACGTTGATGAATACATAAATAATATTTTTAGTTTTCATTTTTTCATTTTCCATTACGTTGGAATATTATTTCCAATTTTTATCAAATATATATATATATATATATATATATATATATCATTTGGTACTTGTGTTTATTTTTCTACAGACAATCATCCTGAAGATGAAACGTTGATGAATACATAAATAATATTTTTTAGTTTTCCTTTTTCAATTTATATATATATATATATATATATATATATATATATATATATACCATCCCATGCTCGTCTGTGACACGATGACCCAGACAATACCTTTCTTTCAAGACTAACGGTTATAAACTAACCCATCCCTTTACCCCCCTCCTAATATACTCCATTAACTGCTGCTGCTTACACGCAGCCAAATTTGCTTTTCTTAAATTTTGTTTTTCTTTTCACTCACAGTACGGCCGAGACCCGCTGATCGAGAGCAGATCAAAATTAATGATTGTATGATTTTTTCTGCATTTTTTCTTTATCCTAAGAAAGTCTCAAAATAAAGATGAAACGTTGATGAATACATAAATAATATAGTTTTTAGCTTTCCTTTTTCATATATATATATATACGAAGGATTACGGACGAAAATTTTGTTCTCCTTTCTTGGAAAAAAACAACTTTTTTCTATATAAGGGAAAATTGATATTCCTAACGTCAAAATATAGAAAATAAATTGTGAAAATATATAAAAATATAATTTTCACATTGATTTTTTATACACAAACATCAGACAGAGATCAGTACATAATTGAAATCAATTTTCTTGAATAAAAGAAAATATAAGAAAATTAAATGAAATTCTTACTTTCTATTTTTGGTTTACAGTCAGACATTCTTTCTTGGAACTTCTTCTTGAAATACAAAGCTTTCAACCTTTGTTCATAGTGAACAATTCTGAAAAACAAAATAATTGAAATAAACATAAAACCAGAAATTACAATCAACATTATAAATACGTCCGTGGGGAGGATGAATTGCAGCTCTCTCTCTCTATTTTATTTCCACATCATTTTATACTATAACTAGCTGACCCGCCCCGACATTGCCTGGAAGTATTTCATTTTATGCAGACTATAAAACATCACCACATAAATAAGAAATATTTTCTGAATATTATTATTATTGCTAAATACCCCACCCCACCCTCATTGAATTACTAGTAAAAAAAATTTAATTAATGTTAATTTCTTTTTGCTTTTCTGAATAAATACAGTTCAAGAGGGATAACTCTTAATCTTTTAATAAGAGTTAGTGTTTTTTCATTTTTTTTATGGAAATCGCTCCAGACAAGGCATAACGCCATTTGATGTAAGGTGCTAACAAAAACAAATATGGTTATCGCAAAGAAAAGACCAAGGTTATAGGTAGGAGGAAAACAGTCATCAGGAAGAGAGTTCCACAAGTCTACGGTTCTTGGAAAGAAGCTACTTGAATAGGAAGTTGTATTACAATGAGGTATAAAAACAGCGAATTGATAGACACAACTAGACCAATGAGTCAAACGCGCTGGAACAAAAGAAACAGGGAATAGATCACACAATTCTGAAGAACACATGCCATAATAGTATTTATAGAAAAGACTGAGACTAGCAACATCACGTCTCTGAGAGAGAGAGAGTGTAAAGAACAAGAAAGGGTAGGGCCAATCAAATTACAGATACGTTTCTGCACCGTATCAAGAACCCTCAAATAGGACAGAGATTTACTAGCCCAAATATGACAACAGTACTCCATACATGGTCTGATTGTAGATTTGTAGAGATAGAGAATAGCCTCAGGTGCGAGAAAGTGTTTGGAGCGATAGAGAGAACCGACTTTACGAGAAGCAGAAAGAGCAATAGATCTAATGTATGAACTCCAAGAAAGATTTGATGAGAATGAAAGCTTCGATCAGAAAGAAAAGACCTAATAATGTCAAGAACTTCACCACCAATACCATAACCCTGTCAAACGCCTTCGAAATGTCAAGCGTAATGGCTCTACCCTCTCCTGAATTATCCATAATATCCATTATTTTATTTTTTTGTTCAGTGAAGAAATAGTAGTTTATGAATATTATTATTTATAAATAATCCCTCCCTATTGTAGACAGTATTTTCTAAATAAATGCCCATTTGTTAATCAGAGAAAAATGTGTTATATTTATTAGGAAAAAATATGCCTATAGAAAAAAAATGTCTACATATAGAGAGATGAACACAAATAAGTAAAGAATTATTGTATTTTATGAATATTATTATTGTGAAATAATGACCCCCCACAAAAGATCTGAAAAAGAAAAGAATCGTTGTATAGTTAGAAAAGAAATAGGTTTGCATTTGCAAATTGTAAACAACCAAATGGAAATCAATGTATTTCAAGATGGTGGTGGTGAAGTGTTCATCATTAAGTAATAAGAAGGCCCCTTGTAACCTTATTCAAAATAATTTCTTGTAGCATCTAATAGAAACGATATTTTAAGTAGAAAATTAGAAGAAAAGGTATGTTATTGAGTATTAGAGTAAGAAAGGTTTATTTTAAACACATGTAATTGATTATCAGGTAGCCAAAATGGCAAAACATTTATTTTTATCTAGGCTTAAGTTCCCACTTCTGTTTTTAGATCAGTAAAGAAAAAAATTTATACACTTTAACATTAGCTGTTAATCCTGTTGTTGTGGACTGATTCGGATTCACCCATAGTGACAAGATGGATTCGTCAGGTCACTATGAAGTCAACACCTTTTCCCTTACCAAGGAGAACCGCTTAGCGAACCGCTTAGCACGTCTGCCTAGAGCCGGTAATGGCGACCAACTTATTGTAATTAAGTAGTTTTAATACAATTCCTATTCCTTTCAATTCCTGTCTTGGGTTTCTTATTTACTTATCGTTATTCTTACAATATAGCACCTGTGAATTAATTCAAGTCATTATACGTGGTGGAATCAGAAATTGAACAGTGTCTCAAGTTGAGATACCAATTTTGCTAACAGATGGATTATAGATGGATTAGATGGATCGATAGACACATAACTTATTGATTGGCATTAGTAATTTTTTTTTTTTACCTGACTTGGGTATCCCTAATGCAACAGGTAACAAGGGAGGTTAGTCGCGCATGTAATAATGATTCCTCAGGTGAGGCTGATCTAAAGGTTTAACACGACATTCTCATAACATATCGAACGAGTAATAGAAAATGATAAAATAAAATGTGAAGAGGTTCAATAAAAATATATTACGTACTTGCTCATTTCTAAAAGGAATCTATCCGCTCGTGCCATTTGGTCAATTTCATGGCTGTGCTCCGACAAGAGTTGGCTCTCCTCAGATGTTGGTACAAATTTCAGCAGCTGAGAAAAATCATAATTTTCCATGTTAAAACCAGATTAAAAAAGAAATGTTTGCAGTGTAATTGATGACATCATTTCTGACCGTAGATCTCTGGGAGAGACTTGAATGAACAGTAGATGTCGAAGGATATATATATATATATATATATATATATATATAATAAAAGAAATTAGTTACTATATCAAATCGATGCAAGAATTCAAGTAAATATATGTCTGTGGGATAATTATATAAATAGATTTTTTGGCACAAGACAAATGAAACGAACCGTAAAAAATATATCTCACAAAAATGTTATGTTTTTTGGAAATGTGAAAAAATAAAAATAAAATAAAAACATGGTTATTGGAATATAATATGAACTTGACTTTATGTATGTATATATATATATATATATATATATATATATATATATATACAGGCATTAAAGAAGTAAATAGACACCGTTATAAACATTAATAGTGAAGACTGCTGTATATTGATTATTTTCCCTTGCTAATAAATTGGACAAATCACTCGGTTAACAGTGGAAAGTGGAATCCCGAGGTTTGTGTCGGTTTGACACTGATTAAGTTCACCTTCAGATTAAACTCGGAGATGGCTCATCTGAAACTAAAATGATTTTGAAACTATTGTAAATCGATCTGCCATGGATTTTTCTTTCTTGGAATTAGCTTAAAAACTACTTTAAAACACACACTACCTACTAGACACTACCCTCGAGGGTCTTCGGTCTCTCTATACAAGGGTTTGTCAGAACAACCTTTCATGAAGATACTTCACCCTACAAATAAACCCTGACCAAAAATTCAAAATAACATAGTGTTCGGCTATACACTTGCTCATATGAGGAATAATATTCCACCAGACTAGATGAATTCTTGTCCTGGAATTCGGTAAGACCAAGAGACCACAAGAAAGATATGCAATATAACATAGTTAACTGGTCAATTGGGGAGAGGAAATTAGTGTTCTTCATTTCTTTACTGACTCAATGTTTGAGAAATAAAGGAGAACTCTAGTAGAATATTCGAATATCTATATATCTTATATAGAGATCAAGTATTAGCCCCAGGAAGGGGCTCCTTGATTTCTGAGAACTTCAACTGAAGTAAAATAAAACAAAAAGAGATCATATCATAGGAACTGCCAGGTTTATGAAAATTTAAAAAAAAAACTACCTGGTAAAACAAGTGAAAGAGAAATCCAAACAATTGAGCTTTAACAAACGATTAGAATCCAAAAAAGATCTTTTTGTTCGAGTCTCTTAAATAGCAGGTAACTGTCTGGCATCCGATAAGATGCCCCAATTCCCAGCAGAAAAAGAAAGAAAAAAAAATTGAGTGTGTGTGTTCCCCTATGATGATGGAAAATAAAGTTTTTCCATAAAAAAATCGAATCCTTTCAGTTATCATAATCAGTAAAAAATGTAAACAAATGAATACTTTCATTTAATAAAATATAATTGTTTCCATTTCAAGCAATGAATTAGGTGGCCGAATTGGTTGGGCACATAACGCCAACCATTGGCAATGCCTGTTTCGAATCTTGAAAAGACGAAACACTTTTACATGGATGTTCACGTCAACAACCATGCCGAAGTCTGGACACTTTCTGACAAATCAAAATTAATATTCTCTATGATTTTTCTACATTGTTTTCTTCATCCTGAGGAAGTTTTTCAATAAACACAAAACGTTGATGAATACATAATCACATATTAGTATGTCAGAAATCAATAAAGTGCTCGATTGCAAAAAAGTGAGAGCTAAATACAAATAATTTATTTTAAAAACTTGGATTCACCGTTAGCCGGTGCCTTGCTGAAGCGTCTCTTTTGAAGAAAGTACCGGTATCAGAGTTATATTTTTGTTGGGTGGGATTTATTAAGTGTTTTATTTTATTATTTATTTATCTATAGTTTTGAAAAATTTTATTTTAAAGTTGTATTTTAAAATTGCTTCAGCAAGGCACCAGCTAACGGTGAATCCAAGCAACATTTTTCTCTGTGTTTACATTTCAGGAAATTGGCGATTCCTTATGGGCGATAGACGTTTTTTAAAAAGTTAAAAAGCCAGTCCATCTGGATGAAACCGCGGTACAACTGTGAAATATGCAACGTATAGTTTTTTAAATAAATTATTTGTATATATATATATATATATATATATATATATAGATATATATATATAGATAGATATGTTTCAAATCTTGACGGACACTGATGTATCTTGAAAAGACGAAACAGTTTTCAATAAATGACTAATATATATATATATATATATATATATGAAAAGTTTTAATGCAAAACGTGTTAAATCCAATTTGTTTAACTCGAGACTTTTCAACAATAAACGAACGAATATATTAAATCTAGGTTTAAACTAAAAACTTATTTTAATTGAAAGCAAAAATAAATTATGTTGGTATCATAAAATTGGGGTGTGATCGAATGTTGAACGGAAACACTTTTTGTAGTTTGGTTTGTTTTTGGTTTGTTTTGTTTTACAGCATATCAACCTCTTATGGGTAATTTAATGCCAAAACATTAGTCGAAGTGAAAAGTTTTTATGCTTCAAGTTCTTTATATGTTCAAGTATTTATTCATGGTGTTTGGTTGAGTGAAAGGGGGAAGAGAGGGGGAAGGGGAGGGAGGGAAATTGTTGTTTTTTGTTTTGGATTTTGCAGAACATGATTGAGTTTTGCAAAGAGAAAAAGAAACAATAAAACATCAATGTTTGGTGCATTTTGAGTCAGGAAGCTGATATCTTCAGACACTTTTTGTAGTGGTAGCTTTGTAATTTTGAAAATGACATTTAGCACATTTTGTATTCAAACTCTTCATATATATATATATATATATATATATATATATATATAAGCCATGAGATAAATACTGTTTTGTTTTTAAATTCTCAAAACGGTTTTTCATGGTAAACAACTGCTGATCCCTTAAATAATGTTAAGACTAGCGTAAATACTTGGAAGCTAACTAATATAGTGACTGTAAAAAGTAAATTGACTTACAAGAAAAGTGATTTTCCATCGAAGGACTTGGGACTAAAAGTGGTTTTTTTTGTTTATTTTTAAATATAGTTTTAATGGTTGAAAAACTTCCAAGACTATATATTAAAGAGGAAGTTTTGCAATTTGTATGAATGCGCAAAAAGTTAAAGGTTATTGAATTGCTTGATTCTGTTTACCTGGTAATGGTTTTGCTTGATTCTTTTTTAGAATTAAATACTTATGTGATGGACTGCGTGTACAAATTTTATGAAGATTTCAAATTGAGCCCCAAAGACAATTTAATGCCTATTGTTCCCACTATAGGAATGAGCAAGAAAACTGCAATCTTATTTTGGAAAAATCTGAAACTACACAATATGACATACAAAAAATGTTTCTATGCAAAATGTTTTTATGAACAACAAAATGTTTTCGTCTTCCGTTTTTTACCTGCTCTAGCATGTCTTTTGGTAGATCTTCTTGCTCGTCCATATTCAGAATTGCCTTGGATAATTCGTCGTTGGTGAGTTTTAGTTTGGATAGCAGGATTGTACAGTTCTGCGCACGTCTTCCATCAACTACGGACAACTCTTTCGCCTTCGGTTTGCTGCTGTTTAGGCTCTTATCCTCTTCGTCTTCTAAGTGGCCTCCTTTTCGTTGGTAGGCAGAAAATGTCCTTTCAAAGTCTTTAAGGTCAAGAGTTCTGTAGAGCTGATTAGAAGAGAAAGAAAACAAGTAAACCATGTGTGCTCCTCTTACAATTGCATAAAAACGCAAATAATAATTGCACGTTTTTCATTTTAGGTCTAGTTTTAAATCTGGAATTATATTAACCATTATCCTCCAGTGGCTTTTGCTATTGATAAATGGTGATTCCTGACTAAAAGAAATGTTCATATCAAGAAGACAACAGTAGTAGCACCTAAAAACATATGACGTCTTATATACTATTAATACTCAATCGCAAAAATAAATAATTAAAACCAATTACCAAATCCCCAATGAAAGAAATGTGGCTTGAAAATTCATGTTAGAGATGTTGAACAATCCTTCATGATCGCCTAGTGGCTTTATCTTGACTCAACATGTGTACCAGATCTGAATCGACATCTCGGCTGTCATTCTTCCTAGTGACTGGGCAACATGAATAAAATATTAACCACAAAGACACAGAGTATTTAAAATATTATCTTATTAATTTCACTACTGTCGACCAAGGAAAAAGTCTCTCAGGCATGTGTATGCAGTGTGATAATGTATGGAAGTGAAACCTGACCAATGAGGGTTGAGGATATGTGTTGCATAGAAAGAAATGATATGAGAATGATACAAAGTTTTGTTACCTTGGTGATATCATTGAAGCACAGGGTTGAGTAGGTGCTAGTGTGATTGCAAGAGTTAGGAGTGGATGGAAAAAGTTCATGAAACTTCTACAATTACTAACCAGCAGAGCATTGCCACTGTCGACCAAGAGAAGAGCCTACCAGGCATGTGTACACAGTGCGATGATGTATGGAACTGAAACTTGGCTAGTGAGGGTCGAGGACATGCATTGCATGGAGAGAAATGATATGAGAATGATACGATGAATGTGTAACGTGAATGTTAAACACAGGCTTAGATCTGGTGACCCCAGAGGAAGATTAAATCTGGACAGTACAGCGCATCACTGACAGAATCCTTCTGATCAAATTGATAGTGAGCAACTCTGTAGTCACATTCATCTCTGCCTATGCTCCCAAAGTTGGCCTTAGCAATGCCGCAAAGGACTAATTTTATGAAAAACAGAGAGGTCAGTTAAAAAATACCAGGCAGTGATCTTCTCTTCCTTTGTGGTCACTGGAATGGTCACATAGGCAAAGATCCGGATGGTTATGCAGAGATCCATGGTGGATTTGGGTTTGGAACCAGAAACACTGAAGGAGGGGATTTTGGTGATTGGTAACTCTTGGTTCAGAAAGAGTAACTATTGCATCTGATCGCATCTGATTCAGGTTGACTACATCTTGTTGAGAAAGAGGGATCTTAAATGAATAAAGAACATCAAAGTGATCAAAGTCAACCTAACACAGGCTTCTTGTGTGTGATTTCAAGGTAACGTCACATCTGTTACTCACCACAAATTCCATCTTAAAATCAGATCCTGGAAGCTCAAGGACCAAGATGTGCAGTGCAAATTCAAAGATGCTTTCATTGAATGCACAAGGAATTACCAGACGTGGAGCGATGCTGGCAACAACTGAAGGAAGGTCTCTTGAGCAGTGCTGCCAGCATTTGTGGTTATATCCAGAAATGCTTTTGGAGGAAAGTAGCTTGATGGCAGAATGATGGAGTTAACACTGCAATACAGTGGAAGAGGAGCTGCTACAAGGCTTGGAAGAAAGGAGGCAGTAAAGAAGAGTACACAATTGCAAGAAGCCTCATAAAAAAGGTTGTGTATGCCACCAAGCATGATGCCGCCTCAGCCAAGTTGAGTGACATTGACCCCAAAAGTAACCTCATCTACAAAGTGGAACAATAAATGCGTAGGGAGAACTCAGTGTGAAATGTATAAAGAATGATGATGGGCAGCTGTGCCTAGATAAGGAGGTCAAACATAGAGACTGGCAACAGAATTATGGAACATTATTTAATGTTGCATTCCTCCTGGAACTCTGGACCATCTTACGTTAGAGCGACCAGTGCAAGGCCCAGCAGCACAGATCAGCTGAGGCATGATAGAATATGCTTTAGGCAAAATAAAGAATGGCAAGGCTGCAGGACTTTCTGGAATAGTCTCTGAAAAGCTGAAAGCATCTGGTAGGGTCAGCATTCTAACAGACATAGCGAATACTATCATAAGAGAAGAGCATGTGCCAGAGTGCTGGAGTGAGAGTTACATTATCAGTTGCTACAAAGGGAAAGAAGACGTACGATCACGAGGTAATTATAGAGGCCTGAAGCTCCTAGAAACCGGAATGAAAGGGATTGAACATGTAGCAGACAACATAATCAGACAGCAGGTTGACACAGATCAGATGTCGTTCGGCTTTGTACCTGGCAGGGGAGGGGGGCACAATTTATGCCATATTCATTGTTTACCAACTACAGGAGAGATATGTCTGTGCAGATGGGAGACTCTACAAGACATTTGTGGACCTGGAGAAAGCCTTCGAGAAAATCCTCAGAGAGGTGCTATGGTGGGCATAGAGGAGTGGCTTGTTCGTCTCATACAATGTATATACCTGAACACGAGTAGTAAAGTGTGGGTGGATGATACACTCAGTGACAGCTTCAATGTCAAGGTTTCAGTTCACCAGGGATCTGTCCATAGTCTTGGAGGCACTGTCAAGAGAGTTTCGGTCAGGCTTTCGATGGGAATTACTCTATGCTGATGATTTAGTTATCATTGCCGAGTCTTTGGAACAGTTAAAGGATAAACTAGAGATATGGAAAAACGGTCTGGAGGTCAAGGGGTTGAGGGTGAACTTGCCTAAAACCAAATGATGGTATTTGACTCTGGTCTACAATTCCCAAAGGACTCTGGTCGGTATCCTTGTTCTGTGTGCCGGAAGGGTGTTAGAAACAATGCGATACAGTATAACCTGTGCAGACTGTGGGTTCATAAAAAGTGCAGTAACCTGAAGGTTAAGTTAGCCCCGAACTCCGACTTCAAGTGTAGGAGATGCATAGGACAGGAACATCCTATTGATGGTTGTCTCCACAAAGAGATGGTACAAGATGACTATGGCCTGGAGGTAGTAGACTCTTTCTGCTATCTAGGAGATATGCTGAGTGCAGGTGGTGTATGTGAACTCAGTATAGCCACAAGGGTGAAGGCAGCTTGGGCAAAATTTTGTGAGTTGTTGTTTCTGATAACATTGCAAGCTGTCCCTTTCTACATCCGGGGTAATTATATAGCATCTGTGTATATGGCGGTGAATGCTGTCTGCAGCTCAATGACAGATCCATGATCAGATGAATCTGCAATGTGAAATCTGACCAAACTCAGCACATCAGGTCAGAGGATTTACTGAAAGCACTACACTTGCCCAGCACGGAGGTTATCCTAAGGATGAATCGATTACGTTAGTATGGTTATGTGGAATGTTCATCCTCCTGGATAAACTGTTGCAGAAGCATGAATATTCTAAATCGCAGAAAGGTTGCCTGCTGAACTGTGAGAACTGGAGAGTGAGCTTGCATAATATCAGAAAACGTCTGAACCCTGAACAAGGGAAAAGTGACGTTAAATGAATGAAAGAAGATTTTATTTTAGTGAATTCTATTGATTTAAGTTGAAGCTGCTGCATATCGCTCTTGACTACCAACTTAATTTCATGGTAAAACAAAACTTACTAAAACATTAACGATCGTAACAACATGAAATTCCATCAAACAAAAAGCACAGATTTTACTCACCTTTGTATCGTCTAAATCTGCCCAGACGGAACCATTCAGTTTGGTCTGAAAACAAAACAGTCAACATTACTTCAAACACACAAATAATATTTCGTTGGCTTAAAACATCATCTAACAAGTAATCTAATATATAAATAAAAGTCAGCCGGATTTTAAAAGTTGAGCCTATAAATAGCATTTAAGCTGAGAAATCGAACATTGCTTCTGACAAGCCAATTTTTATTTGTTATTGTTGTGCCATGTTATTGGCAATATAATAATGGACTTTGCTACAATTTATTTTTTAAATTATTTAGTTCGGCCTGGACAACTAAGACATAGTGACACATGGCTGTGAGATCTAAGTCGTTGGTTCGAAAGTTGCAAGTTATCTGGAGGTGCTAAGTTCAATCCTGGGCGAAGGCAGTGAAAGTAGCATTCAGCAGAACTAAAAGCAACAGAGAATAAACGAGCCAAAAAAATGGAATCCGAGCGTGGTACTCCCGTCACAATAAAGGGATTCGGTTCGAGGGTCCAGACAGACGGTTCTCGAGTTCAATACAGGACACCTGATGAAAGCCGGAGGGCAGAACGGCCAAAACGTTGTGAGCATGGCAGCCAAGATGAGGAAGCCAGTCCGAACACTGAAATCCGTAATGAAAACACCTCATCTCAGAAATACAGACAATTACTAATTCAAAGTTTGTTGGAAAAAAACTGTGTTCATGGAAGTTCCATTAGTTTTAGGTACACACAGAAATATTAACGAAGAGGACCCATATTCTATTTACCCAGGTATCTCGTAAGATCTAAATCATTTAGTCATTCCATCATTTTTTCTTCCAGCTCAATTTGAAACAATCTCGATTATTAATTAAATTGACTTACGTTTCAACAAACTAGAAAATTTGACTATGGTCTCAGATTGCTGCTTAATTGGTTTTTCTTGGATAAAAATTAAGTTGAAAATATTTTCTAACGATTAGGAATCCATATATATATATATATATATCAAATAAAGTTCATATTTTTTCTGTAAGCATCTAAATTGAAATTTAAGAATAAGGAATGAGGTAAAAATACCTTCAAAGCATGTTTAAGATGCAATATTAGTTTTAAAAGAAAAATCGTAACAGAATTTTTTAATTTTTTTTCATAAACTTTCATTTTTAGTTTATAGTAATTACAAATATTGTGCCAAGTAAAATTGGCTTCATCAATGTACTTGAAAATCCTGATCTTATAGGATTGTCCCGTTCTTGTTGGTGTAAACGGTCATGTGAGTGGATGTTGTTTTTCTTTTCCACTTTCAAATATGAAGACGCGTATGCTCGCGAGATAGTTATCAAATAAAGTTCATATTTTTTTCTGTAAGCATCTAAATTGAAATTTAAGAATAAGGAATGAGGTAAAAATACCTTCAAAGCATGTTTAAGATATATATATATATATATATATATATATATATATATGTGTGCACTTTTCAAATTTAATCAATATGCAAGAAGAATATTATTCATTTAAAGAAAAAGAAAGAATATTTTATTTAAGTTTTAATTTAATATTGAAAATTTTGATAAGTAGACATGCCACAAATAATTAAAAATAGTAAAATTAGAATTTTAATTTGGATGGGAGTGAATTGCACTTACATCCGGCAGTTTGGACCAGTTGAAAGACTTCAACGGCTGGGAAGAAGTTGGAATATTTTTTCTTCTCAGCGAAGTGGAGCTGTCAGTAGAGGAGATTCCCATTGAAGCTGAAAGGTTTTGAAGAAACAAGAACAATTAAAAGTAATGGATAATAATAATTAATTATATACATAACAATTAAATGAACAAATAAAAAAATAAACTAAACTAAAACCTAAAATAGAAATACAAGCAAGCATGTGTTACAATAAGGTCACCCATTATTTCGATACAAGAAACAGGGATAGGTCACCCTATAGAAAACAGAATAATAGAATAGGAAAAAGGAAGTAAAAGCAACTGAACCTTTGTTTGTGTCCAACGATTGGCTAAGAGAATAACAAAGAATTCGATTGGTTAACTAGCTAGACTAAACACCACTTGTATATATAAAGACACCGGGCAAAACAAACTCTGTGCATTTTAGCCTGACGATTCTCTATGGGATGAAACACGGAAGCCTCTGTGTAGCTTAATTGCCATAAATATATTTTCATAACTTACTATATATATATATATATATATATATGCACCTAAACCCACAACATATATACGGAAAATAAAAAAGGAACAATGATATCATTTATGCCATAACGTCACCGGGGTGATTGACTTTAAACAGATAGTCGTTAGAATATTAAAAAGTGTGGTTTTGTTCATATTTTCAAAATAAACCATAGCTGTTGAAAAATGAAATGGATAAAATGTTTATGAAATGAAACGGATGATATATATATATATATATATATATTATTCATTCATTTTATTGTAGATGTTATGTGTGAAGTATGTTGAGTGTGTGTTATAAAAGTAGCTAGCCTGGATCTAAATTCAATTTTTGTTTGGATAAAATATGTTTGCTGATTAAAGGAGATAAATTATATAATTATAAATTACATAATTATATAACTGCTATCATCTTTATGAGCCCATAACTTATCTTTTCATAAGCGACCTTTTTCAGCTTACATCACACAAGCTCACTCCACCTCCCTAATGCTTTAATAATTTCAACCTCTACCATTTTCCCCCCACACATTCTACCGTTGACTAAACTTCTCCCACTGCTACTATCTATTTGTAGCTCATAATTTATCTTTTTATAAGCGGTCTTTTTAAGCTTTTCTCCTCCTACTATCATTGTTTCAAATTGTTCAAATATTTTTTACTTTGTGTGTTAGTTTCTTCAGACCAATCATCCTGAGGAAGTTTTGAAATAAAGACGAAACGTTGATGAATACATAAATGATATTTTTGGTTTTCCTTTTTTCATTTTCCATTACGTTGGAATATTAGTTCTATTTTTTATCATATATATATATATATATATATATAAACGTAATTGCGATTGCACAGCCAATGAATATCTGCATGTGACAAAGAGACCCCTTGAATCAAAGAAATAGAAATACATGACAAACAGGTCCAGCATCGCATAAGACTTTGGTGATGGAGGAGAACAGCTAGGATAAAGTAACTCGTCGGTATGAATGACGTAACCATACCACCGGTCGTACGATTAAAACTCTGGATCCAAGTACTTTGAACCCTGGCGTCTTACCGCTAATCCATCATGACGATCACACTTTCAAATGCAAGAGAAATACGTCTTGTATCTATTTGTAAACACAAGTAATGAGATCCAAATCTCTTAAAGTGAGAGAACTTCACACCATGACTAAATTTTAATTTTCAATTTAATCTCTCTCAAAGTGCTCAATTTAATGGAGTTTAATAATAACTTTTTTTATAAATAAATATTTTTAATATCCATAGGTTTTCGTGTTTCCTAACACTAAATTAGAATTGAAATAACTCGAAACACCATGTCAGTCAGACTTGATCATTTATTTCGCCTACAACATAGGCTTTACGTGAAACTTATCTTACATAATGATTGATAGTCAGCCTACCTCATTCTTGAAAGAATTGATGAGAGTGGTTGACTTAGTAGAACAGTTGAAGTAATAGGATCGGTTGGCAGGGGAAAGCCAAGGGAAAAAATGAGGGGAAGTGATAAGGATGGATTTAAGAAAAAGGGAGACAAATAAAGATCTGGCCAGGGATAGGATAGTTTGCAACTCAATTTCTAAAAGCTGTCCAACACATGCCAGCATGTAAAATGGCCGTTAAACTGAATATGTTGATGCTGGTGATGCTGGTGATGCTGATGATTTATCCCTACTGGTGTATCTCATAAATATGTACACCACTTTCGGAAAAGCAAAACAAAAGCATATTACAATAAATATGATAATAATGATAGATACCCATGGGAGGGGGCGGAGGAGCTCCTCCCCCAAATGATGGTGGTGGTGGTGGAGGAGGTGGTGGTGGTGGTCTAGCTTTATTCGAGTCCAGAATGTCCCGGTGTAAGCTTGGAGGCAATGGTGGTGCTGCAGGAATGACACGATCTGTGATGAAATTGCTACTCGACTTGAATCCGAGTGATCGAGTGATGCCGATGAGAAATCCATTTTGGCATCATCCGGTAAGCTCCCCGTAGAGACGAGGTGTTGCAACTGCTTCTTCTCGGCACATTCATTCTCCAACTGACAGAAAGAAGAAAGAGAAAGAGAACAGTTGTAAGGATTGCAGTTTCTCAGCTTCCTCTCAGGATTATTCCAACAACAAAGATAATAGAAATTACGCAAAATGATAAGCGGGTGACATATGACGACTCAACAGTTTTCAATAAATTTCGCCTCTAGTTTTTGACCTTCTGATTTGTTTCCATGAAATGCTCCCCACCCCTAACTACAAGTGACAAAATCTTCTCGGCCTTTAGCTGGGATGAAAATCTTCAAAGGACACCATTTACTCCCAAACTCCAACCCTATTTCTTTTGCTCCCACTTATGCCCCACTTCCACTTAGAGATTGACCGGTTTATTTTTGGTGTTACAGTGGAAAACTGGGTGGTCTATTCTTACAAAAGGAATGGGAAGGTCTTACTAACCTACCCCTGATGGGGGGGGGGGGCACTCTTCATTTTTTCCCAATGAAATTGTAAATATCTTTTGTAAATAAAATTTGATTTTAAACCATTTGGGATATTTAAGTAGGGTAGTCCGTAAAGTAAATGTGGTATTGTGGTGATTGCTGAAGTGAAAGTAATGGACAAATGATGAACGGATGAAAAGGCACTGCTTGGATGAATAAATCAAAATGCGTTTAGTTAAGAGGAGAATAAACAGAGGATGACCAACGATCAAACTTCCCACACTTTTGATGACCTTGTGCCTAATTTGTAAATAAAGTCGATTTTTTATTTGCAAATAAATAATTCAAAATGTATTATCTGTTTGGTCCCAGGAAACCATCATCCCAGGCATTATCTTCTCCTTTTGTAGAAGAGGTGGGTTTATTGACTATTACCTGAGGCACTCTAATTCATGAGGGAGTGACTACACAATGGGCTATACAAGTTAGTTTTGTTTCCTCTTTTTGGGGAGCTGCATTCTCGACATTCATCTAACTTAGCCCTCGTGGGTAGTCACATAAAGCGGGACAAAACGAATGCTCAACTATAAAATAGATTTCATTTATTCAATATTTTATCTTTTAAACTTGTAGTTTTTAAAATAATCAATATTATAATAGTTTGAGTTTGACAATCTACGGCCCAGATCACCTTCATCTCTAGCCTAGTGTAGTGCTTGTCTAGTTCACATATGAGGCATGTCTAAAAAATATCCGACCTTAGGCCCGAAAAAAATATTTCAAATACGTGATATTGTTGGGACCCTAATCCCTCTTCAAAGTAGGCCTCTTGTGCTTGCACGCACTTAGCCCACCGATCCATCCACTACCGGAAACACCTCTGGAAGTTTTCTTTTAGAATAGTGTTCATCTCCGTCATCGGATTAAATTCAGCAGGTGTTTGGAGAAGATGTGACATGTGTAACACAAATTATAGAGTGGTTCAAATGATTAAAAATTGGCCACACATCAACGGAGAGTGACCAGTGTTCTGGCAGGCCCCAAACTGCTCGGAGTGCAGCTATTGTTAAGAGGGTGTGAAAAAAAGAGATAATGCGGAACGTGACGACAGAGATGAACACCATTCCAAAAGAAGACTTTCAAAGGTATTTCCGGCAGTGGATGGATCGATGAGCAAACTATGTGCAAGCACAAGGGGTCTACTTTGAAGGGGATTAGGATCCGAACCTCGTCACGTATTTGAAATATTTTTTCTGGCCTAAGGTCGAATACGCTTTAGACAGGCCTCGTATATTGTCATCAATATAGCATATGGCTTCATACTCAATATTTTATTCCGATTCTTCAGTTTCCTTTACAGAAACTTGGCCAATGTTCTTAGCCAAAAAAGTAGTTCCATTCAATTTCTGTCAAATAAAATTGTACCCCACTTCGAAATATTTTACAATTATTACATATTTCAATAATGACAATAGCAGCAGCAGCAACAGCATATTACATTTATTAAGGCTTAATTAACCTGCTGTAAATGGTAAAGGATCAAACAGAACATCTTAAAATCACTATTTTCAATATTGGTTATCACCATCTGCTTTTTTTTTTCTTTTTCACTCTTCTTTTTTTAGGGGGGGGGGGCATTATTTGTACATTGTTTAATCTCGGACAATGTCGGGTATGAACAGCTAATAAAAGTACTAAAATTACCCCCCCCCCCCAAAAAAAAAGAAGAAAAATGGGGATTCTGTTCTGGTTGAGAAACTCTGGCTTAATTCTGGTTGAGAATTCAAACATCAATGTAAAATCTAAATTATATGGCAAACAGGAATTCAGTTTAGCAACTAAGTGTCATAATCACAAAAAAAACAAAAACACTTTTCAAGACAGCAATTTTTATACAAATAAAAAGGACTCAATATCTTTTCAGAGAGTACTTTATAACAATAAGAATTTTGGCCTATCTATATTACATGTATAATGTCTGCTGTTTTGAATTGATTTCAGAATTCATATCTGAATGACCGATTTTGAGAAGTTGATTTTCATCTATCTATCTATCTATCTATATATATACAGGGTGGGCCAAAATAAGGGTCCTATCTTTAAATTTGAATAACTTGAATTTGAATAACTTCCACAAAATAAAAGTTAAACTCACCAAACTTTATGTGTGTGTAGACTGACCCTTCCGAGATTTTTTGAAATAAACAAAACAAATTTTAGCCGAAAAACACTTCTTAAAACTTACAAAAACTAAAGTATTGTTTTTTACACTGTTTTGAGTTTTTTAAGCAAAAATAATGTTTTCTAAATGAGGGTACGTTCCTTAGGGCTAATACGGCTCATGCTTGCTTCAGAAGGGGTCCTTTACTTATTCTAAAAAAAAATCAATAAAAAATCAATAAATAAAAAAGTTATGAATTTTTAAAAATAGGACCCTTATTTTTGCCCACCCTGTATATATATATATATATATAATTTTTTTTGTTTTCAGTGGGTTGTCTAAAATTTTATTTTATATATATGTAAGTAAAACAGATATGATGGTGATGATGCCTTTCTTTCATGAAGCATTAAAAAGGGGAAGTACTTGATAACTGAGATGCCTCTCATTTGTCTTTGTGTGAGGAACCCCAAACGATACGAACAATATTTGCCCAATTTTTTCTCTCTTTTGAATATTTTCACAAAGAAGAAGAAGGAGGAGGAGAAGAAGAGAATGTTTGTGTGAAAGCGATTCTTACCTGAACCTGTAACTCACGAATCAAGGCAGCCATGTCCAGCAATTTTTGTTTACTTTCTTGGTGACTCGACGTCTCCTTTTCAAGCTTGCTCTTCATCTTAGTTACTGTTGATATCAAATCCTCCTGTTAAACAAAACGAAAACACATTTCATCAATCAAATAAGTGAGTTAAGCAGAGACAAGAATAGAACGCTACAAGCATTTAGCGATGAAAATCAGACTTTCATAGTCACAGATCAAATGACCTATAATCTTTCTGCACTTCTCAACATTATAAAAGCAGTTTCTGTTATTAGTAGTGACAGTACTAACCACAGTTACAGAATCGGAAGATATAAGGTCTGACTCTTGTAGCGTTGTCGCTTTGAATTTGAGAGTTATTCCCCTTGAACCATTTTGTAAGTAAATAAAATGCTATGAGAACTCTAAACAAATATGTTCGCGCCACCGCTGTAGAGGGTCTGAACTGGAAAACCCAACTAATTCATTTTCTAAGGCAATACAGGGCCACCCCCGACAGTACAACCAAAACATCTCCATTCAAAGCCCTCACTGGAAGGAAGATGAAAATCGGCATACCTGCTGTTCTGAAAGAACCCATACCGAAGCCGATTCACACTCACATAGCGGAGAATGATGCACGAGGGAAGAGGAAAATGAAGAAGACCTATGCCGACACAAAAGGAAAGACAAAGGTCTCTCCCCTTTGCATAGGTGACAAAGTACTTGTCAGGCAGAAACATCTCAGCAAGCTATCCCCACCATTCGACCCCAAACAACTGACGATTATCGGTATAAAGGGTAGCATGGTGACAGCACAAAGAGGAGATTACCAAATCACTCGAAATTCCTCTCTCTTTAAGCGAATCCAGAGACTCTGAAGGTGAGTTATACTCACATCCACAACAGGAAAACTCAGACTCCAGACACGAGTGCCACCCACACCGACAACACCAAAACATAACCCACCAGTGGTAAGACGCAATCCAATGCGGAAGCAACTCCCACCAATACGGCTCGAGGATTATATCAGATAGATAAATAAGTGAGTAAAGCTTCTATTCTGTCCTAGAAAAAAAAGAAGTCCTTTTCAACTGAGACAACAAGTCGAATCAACTATTTAATGCAGCGAAATGTGCTTTAAAGGCCCCCCCCCCTGAAATCAGAGCGGATCCACAGAAACCTTCCACACACATTGTACATATCGAACTATGAACTTATGGACGGTAACCCTACACACACATGCACACACCTGGACTATATATATATATATATATATGTATATAACAAAATCTGACTGTTGCTTTGAATTTGAGAGTTGAACCATTTTGTAAGTAAATAAAATGCTCGGTTTGCAACGTGTCATTGGGAGTACGCATTAGACGAGCAACGAAGTAACAACGTATTGTTTCTTACGTTTCAGGAATAATCACTTCACAACAACTCTGATTTCTAATGTTTAAAAAATATCAGACTCCAACTCCTTTTTTTTTTTTTAAATCTGAGCATTCTGGCAAGTCTAACTCAGACTCCTTCCAAAACCAACAACTCCATCCAACTGACTTTGCAAGTTTAGTATTAACACTTGCCCTCCCCCCCCCTCCCCATAACACAACCGGCATCTCAAGTGTGCTTCATGCCACATTTAGTGCAAATCTGTTGAGTACTGACCGACAAATACAAACACAAGCATGCGCACACACACACACACTGAATATAAACTATTAGTTTAAATGAGACAGCCGTTCATAAATGCATTAAATAATTATACCCCATCCCAAATAAAATCAGTGAAGAAACCAGCAGAAGAAGGAAGATAAAACCAGCATGAAAATGAACGAGTTAAAAAGACTAAGATATGACATTAAGAATCTACATATGTATACCAGCCATTGTCACTGCTGGTTTAGGGTTATTAGACTGAGCTAGTGTTTAGGAGAGCTGGAGAAACATATAAGATTATAGGTTACTGTGTACCAAATAAAGTTTGAGTTTCATAAGTGCTTTTCGTGATATACAAATAAATATCAAAAACATAGAAGAAATAAGAAAACATAACATTTTATTTATCAAATGTGTTTAAATCAATGTGAAGTTATTTTTAAAAATTTGTTATTTTATTGAATTCATATATTTATTTGCAAAAAGTTAAAGGAGAATAAATCTATAATTTCCGAAATTCAATTTAATTAAAACTTGACAAAAAATTGCTGCCCCACGAAAGTTAACAACCTTCAAAAAAAATCATTGGCGTCTGATCTTTTTTTAGAGCAAGAAAAATGACACCTTTCTTGAATGTATTGCTTGACATATTAATCCGTGACGATCAGCCAAGTGGTTGGATTAAGGTATAGTATCTAAACATTTTCCCTAAACCATCAAACAAAGGCTGCTCAGTGATATATTGTCAGGGTGAAGTTAACTTCCGGAATAATGTCTGCAGAGAAGTATTGTGAGATGAACTAGAAACAGTAGAGTCTGCATTGCTCAATAGAAAAGACTCAATCCGGCTGCACAACAATTCTGCTTCAACCACCATTATTCACAGGATCGCACATCCATTGACTACTAGTTCAAGCATCTTAACTTTGACATGTGAATTTTATGTAACATAAATCCATTAAATTATTTTGTTGTGGCAAAAATGAGTGCATTTTATTTTGATTAACAAAGTTGGGTTAAAACCGATTTACAAACATTTGAAATTAAACTAACAACGTTATTTTCTTACCAAGTTAATAGAGTAGGCAATGGACATTGTATGAATTTTAAAAGAAACAATATTGAGAACCTATCTATATCTTATCTTGTTCCTATCTTAGCATAACCGTTATAAGCTGTTAGTCCCTATCTGGAATCATGGACTCGCCCAGATGCAAAGATTACTAGTTTCATATTTATCTGATGTCATTAAAGTTTGTTTTTTTCAAACTTAAATATACAGAGAGTCAATATTTGTTTATGTTACAAAATTCTCTTTTGAGGAAAATTTTTAATCTCTTTTCTGTAGAATATAGCTACATCTACGGCAGGCAAACATGTTGACGATGGACAAAAAAAAAGACAACTCAGACACAGATGAAAATTAAATAATAACACTGTACAATTTGCCCAATTCAAATAATAGATATCTGGGTATATGCAATTATTTTTAACCGGTTTTATTTTAATGGGTATATGCAATTATTTTAACCGATTTTATTTTAATGGGTATATGCAATTATTTTTTACAGGTTTTATTTTAATGGGTATATGCAATTATTTTTAATGGGTATATGCAATTATTTTTAACAGGCTTTATTTTAATGGGTATATGCAATTATTTTAAAAAGGTTTTATCTTATCTTTGTATTCAAATACTGAGTTTTTCCAATAAAAAGTTCTTCATTTTACAAACCTTTTCCTGTGATTTCACTTCGCATTCTCGTTCTTTTTTGACGAGTTTAGAACTCAGCTCATCGTTTGACTTTTCAATTTCTCGCATTTTCTGTTGAAAGGATTTTATGTCATTCTCACAGGCAATCCTGAAAATGCAGATACATTTTTATATTATTCGATTTCATGAAAAAGTCATTTCATTTTAATCTGTTAATAATATTATTGTTCTATCAATTATGGTCTTATTTCGAAAAAAAAATAATGAATTGAACATTAATAATCTAATCTAGAAAAAACTTTGAAAAAACCCCCCAAAAAACTGAATACATATTAAAATTTTATTGAAAGTATTTCCATAAATTGTTTTTATAGATCTTTGTTGCAAAAGCTATTTGATATGTAAAACCATTGTCTTTGGAAGGGAGTATCAAATCACAATGATTGAGTAGTTTTTAATATATCAGATGAAATTGTAAAAGCTTTATAAATAGTGACATCAAATTTTTTGCCCGAAAATATACCAGAATTATCTCCCTTGGACTTGTATTCCCTTGGACTTGTATTCCCTTGGACTTGTATCCGAGTTATTTCCCTGGGACTGGTATGAGATTTATTCTGCCTAGCATTTGGTTCACTACTCAGAGTTGAAAGAATGCTCTACCATGAGTTCAAACAGGACGCCGAATGATTCTTTCTGTTCTTTTCACCAACACGCATCTGAACGACACGGCGTTCACAACAAAACGTCTATCTAGTAAAAAGTTGAATTCCTTTTTCTTCTCTCAGCACTCAACGTAGTCACAACGTCAACCTTTCTCAACCGCACCCCGTATGACAACGAGAATTAGCCCATGCAAAACAAGGCTCATTTGCATACATGAACTCTCGTCGCATGACAAAAGTTACAAGTTTCCATTTTGTGAACGGAACACTCTGGGTTCAATCCTCGATGGACAATACATGGTGCAACCCTCACTCGTTTTCCCTGTGGACCTGAATGATGGCTGCTTCATAGCATTAAGAGAATGTGCTCTCCTGTTTGAAAGCTAAGAAAACTTATATCAGTTAAACATTAGTTGAACACAAAATGAAATTCACTTTGTTTACACGAGGCTGGTTTTTGATGCAACACAAACAATGCATCGAAAAAACACTGGTTTTTGATGCAACAAAACAATGCATCGAAAAACACTGAGATGAAAAGAAGATCGGTTAATCTTAAAGATTTTAAAACAATGCACACATTCTGGATTATCCAGCAAGTGTCGGCTTAAAAGTACAGCTCCAAATGTAACAATTAAAAGCAGTTGTTTTATTCCCTCTGTCGCCGGCACGTAGCAAATACGTGCTCGTATTTCTGGCATGTTGTCGGCTGACAGACCGTGTCCCGACTGCTGTTCTCAACGGGAAATCTCCGCTGTCCGTTTTGTTGGAACAACATCTTTGATAATTTGGGCATGCAGCTCGTCACCCAGAGGGAGAATTAAATTTGCAATATAATCTTTCCTACCTCTCTGCCTTGGTGGCGCGAGTGTATGAGAGGGCATTTGAGGACTTGACCGAGCTCTCAGGTCCACAAGTGGTCACTTTTGACAGTGGAATTGCGATCGGTTAATTATCTCCTGTGGCTTTGCATGGATTGCCATGGTTTCGGATGTAGTACAGGCCAAGGAAGAAACTGGCTGAATCCGATCATGGTGAACACCGTTGCAACAAAAACAATTATTTAATAAGACTTTTTTCTTGTCTTTTTAATAAAGGTTTATCTACTGGAATTCGTTTTTGCCATTTCCTAAAGTAAACAAAAAAAATTACTTACTGCCTGATTATATGAGTAAAGTTTATGTCCACTGGTGCCATGTCTGGGTCTTTACCATTTTTTTCTTGGAGAACCATCTGCTGAATTATGCGCTCAACAATCAACCATTGGCTGGCACTTTTGCTGGAATTATTATCTGTCAAATAAATAAATAAATAAATATGCAATCTTTGCGTTAAAGTGATTGCGATGCTTGTTTATAGTTCTTAGTTTTATCTCACAGTTCCAATGGGGAGGATTGGGAGCTGGAGGGGATGTACTAGTGTGCTGCTATGAAATGTCTTGGTGGCAGTGTGACATAATAATCGCTCCTCTCTTTTGCATTGAAGATCACTCTAAAATCATTGAAACAGGATAAATGTACCGAAGACATTAAAACTTACCGGGACACGGAAATTTAACACAGATTTATTCTATTTTCTCACAAAGAACAAAGCATGGTTGTTGTGGTTAGAAACTAAAGAATTGTGGTGGTGACAGGCAGGTAAAACTATGAAATGAACAACGAGAGAGACAGACTTATGGTTCTCCCTGTGATGAGACGAGGAAAGAGACAGACTGATATCCCCCCTCCTAAAAGAGAAAAAACAAGGGGCTTAGAGAAGGAGATTGCAACCGCCTTTATCTGCCATAATTCATAATTCATAATTCAACTTCACTAAATATACCCCCCCTTTTTTTTCCTTTGTAACACGCTTCGTTTCTTTGTATAAACAACATGGCGGTAATGATAGAATTACAAAGTGTAGCAGTTTATTACACTTTATTACATTTTTATTAGTGAAAAAAAATGTGTACTTTGTTTTTATTATGAGTATATAATCAATTTTAATTCACAAAATAAGTTTTTTTCTTGCCTAATTATTTCATAAAGTATT
>OY744532.1:110812082-110832082 GCA_963556195.1 Sepiola atlantica | reverse complement strand
CAGAAGATACTATGAGTCAGAGTCTGATACTTTAATCTCCAAAGAATTTTTAAGGCTCAGATGCGTTGAATTTTTTCCAAAAATATGCATCTTTCTATGGTCAAGGACACGTGTAAATTCAACACTCCAAGCATCGTAGAAGCTAAAAAGAACAGATTTAGTAGTATGATACCATATTTAATGTCATTCAGACACTTTCCCAAAACAAATTTTCAATTTAATTTACTCTCAGAATTTCTTTTTTCATTAAAAAAATGCTGCTGGACCCTGGAACTCCCTCCCTTCTCCCTGCTTTCCTGACGTTACTGACATGCAGAAATTTAAAACTAATGTAAACAGATATCTCGCTGCGCAGCTCCTAATTTAGGTTGACCCCCCCCCCCCCCAAAAAAAAAAACCTTCACCCTTTTTTCTCAGTAGCCCCTTACGTCTACAGTGGCGGACTGTCTTGTTTGGGATGAAATATGTTAAAAAAAAAAAATTTTAATTAAAAAATTCAAAATCCCACAAAAAATAAATACTTTTTCAATTTGATGAAGTTATTTGCATTTTGATCAAATTAAATTAAGTATTTCTACACACTTATTAAAACAAAATGAAGAGAAATGTCTCAAAAACATGTTCTGTTGAGAGAAACCTATTTTTCTAAAGGTAATCCAACTTGATTAGTATTTTAATATGTTAACACCAGAAATAAATTTAGTGAAAAAAAAACTGAAAATGGAAGACATATTTTTTGTTGTATAATTTGGATTATTTGGACTATTGTTCTCATCTTGAGTGTTATTCTCACAACGTTTCGGCCGATGTAACCCCCCGACCTTCTTCAGGTGTTATCTTGTCGAACTCGGGAATCTGCATGGAATTTCGAACGGAACCCTTTATTTAATCCACGAGGGTAGCATGCTCTCATTCCGTCAGCCATGACCGGGTAGAAGTATTCCATCTCACCATGTTCCTCAGATGGGTTAGCAGGGCTGTGGAGTTTGAGAGTTGGAGTCTGACCTTTTAAGATATCAGGAGTATGAATCTAACGTGTTGGCTCTACCAACTCGACAGCCATGTTTTTCATCATGCATCATTTTTTTATATTTATTTTCTTCGATTTTGTTAATTAAACATTTTTAAAACATTGAATTCGCAGAGGCTTTCCTTTGAGATATGAAACACTCAACATTTTATTTGTTGTTGTAACAAAAATAAAATTTAAAAAAAAAAGAACACATGAGTCTTTTTTTCAAATCAAAATGTTATAAATAATATATAGTACTACCTTTTTTTCCTTATAATATTCAATTTTTAGAGTTTGGAGCAAGAGTACATCTGCATCCTCTTACCCTCATAAAACTATATTATTATTATTTTTTTTATAATATTCAATTTTTAGGATATAGTCAGCATTGATTGGGTAGAAAGGGTTGTAATTATAGTGACATCTATTTAAATTAATTTTGGTATTTTCCGAGAATGAAGAGGATGCCGATGTACCCCTGCTTCAAACCTTGAAACCAATATTACCATTTTTCGATCCTCATTTTTTAAATTTTAAAATTATAAAAAAAAGGTATTTCCTTTTTATGTATGTCCGGCATGAATGTAGACCCCACGATATTACTGCACCTAATCAAATAATGTAGTTTCAGATTTATGAGGTTCGAAAGTACAACATTATTATATATAATAGAAGAAGCAACCTTTGAAAATTTCAGGAATCGAATCAGCGACAGTCCGAGTTTACAGCAGAAAAAAATGAGATAAGTATTCCAACAAAAATGTGAAACTTTTAATGTGGACAAAACAAACAATGATACCAAATTTATTTTAGTAGCTCAAAATTCAATGGAAATTAGAAAATTTGATATCTTGTGTTTGCTACTGGTTATTGTACAATAATAATAATAATAATAATAATAATAATAATAATAATAATAATAATAATAATAATAATAATAATAATGGATAACAGTTGGGACATTAAATCTTTCAAAGAAAAAAGTCATTTTGTCAAGAAAGTCATAAAGATGGCTGCCTTACACTGATATAGATGGATTTGAAAATCTTGAGATAGAATGAAGAATGGGCAATGCCAAGTATTTTAAAAGCATTGCCAATGGCAACGTATCTACATTTAATTTTAAAAGCATTGCTGGTAATATGTAACACTGACTTTTAAAAAAACAGGCCCAAACTCTTTAAAAGCAAAATGCTCTACATAATTGTAATGTGGTTGGCTTAGCTAAGACAGTAATTAGCATAGTCGGGCTTTATTTCCTATAAGTAGCCTGTATACAATAATCCCGCACCCCATTAAGCATGTGTAGCAGTTACCTCCTCCTTTCAAACATAACTGCACCGGTTGGCCGTTAGGTGTCGCTTTTTCACCGACAGGTGGCGCTGAAAAGCGACACTAGAGTTATCTGCAATTCTGATTATAAAAACCGGTGTGAACGGAAAATCACTATCTTCTCTATTCAATTGGCCTCGCTGAACGACGCTAAGACACCAGCGCTCTGTCAACACATGTTCAACAACGGTAAGAGTTCTCAACTCATTTTCTTTGTATACTCTTTTCAAGAACTGTTTTCTATCGACACACATACACCACACACGTCATCATCCCACATACACACACGTTCAATAAACCTTATTTGAACTACCTCCTTTTGTTTGTTAATTATTACTCTGTTTTTGCATGCAACAATTGCTTGATTTTATGAACTCGCTTATAGTCGAGAACACGACCCGATTCTAACACATGTCTGCTAAGTGAATCACGTACTTTGAACACCATAACAAAATGACCTCGCCGATAGGGTCTTTTTATATTATTCAAAGACCCTAAGTGAAGATAGTGGTGACACTATAAATGATAATATAAGTGAACACGAAAATGTGACAGAAAATGATCAAGGGTTTTTGAAAGAGTCAAATTAAAAACATTGGACTCCGAATATAGACGGGCCAGATCAAGGTCCCCCAGAGAGACAGATACACATATCATAGAGAGGTGCAGAGAATGGACAAGAAGCCATAGATCCACACAGCGAGTGAAACCCATAAGATTTTGGGAGATGTAATGGGGTTGGCTTGGTTAATAAGAGTAATTAGCATAGCCAGGCTTTATCACTTATAAGTCGCCGATATGCGGTAATCCAGCATTCCATTAGCGTGTTTGCTAATTGAACCACATACTTTGAATATAACAATAATATATAAATTTATTACCAGTGGAAGAATATTTCTTGATTTTAGTCAGCTTTTAAAATATCAGAAGTCAGAGTCGAGGATTTGGGATCGAGAATCCACAACGCTGAGCCGTGGACATATCTTTTCAATTTATGTAAGAGAATTTTATGAATTCATTTTTTTTTTGTAAAAGTGGAACTACGAAAAAAACAAATTTATAGAATGTAATCCAAAATTAAAATTCATTAAAGCATGAAGATAATACAGAAATTTAATCTTATTAACAAATAAATAATCCTTAAAATCGGATTCAAACCTAAATAGATTAAAAATCTAAAATAAATAAATAAATAAAAAGGAGCTGCATAAGGTGCACTCATTAGATGCACGGTATTATAAGGGTTGGCAACACCATTTGTCAACAATTTGCAAAGAGATCGATCCCCCCCCCCCCCGCAAAGTTTCTATAATAAAGACCAATGTGTGTGTGTGCGTATATATATAGATAGATAGATAGAGATAGATAGATAAGGTTAACAGAATCGAAATATCATCAGAAAGTAACACAACACGTGAGCCGCCATTTTCCGGGGAGACAGACATAAACAGAGTCTGAAGAGAGTTCGGCCTATTATAGGTCCCTTTTATTAGGATTTGGTACCGATGTTCTAATCTTCTGTAATATATATATATATATATATATATATATATATATATATATATGCACCATCACACAGGATTTATCGAATAAAAAAAACTGCAAGGTGAAACTATTTCAACTGTTTAGAAGACAAAAAGCAAACCATCTAAATATTCTGACGTTTTAACCATCACAAGTAAGAATTATTACATTTCTTCTTTCTAAAAATAGAATTAAATAGTGCTAGTATTATTTTTTTACCATTATTTCTTTTATCTAAAGTCTTTCTCTACTCTATTATTATTTCCATGATAGGTGCTCGACTGAGCTCTTATCTCTGGTAAAACATTCACAACATGAACTCAACTTTCTACCACCACTGCAAAAAAACTTTCATGAAGAGATTTTCTTTTCAAGAACCTCCTATCTGTGGAAGCAATGCCACGGGACTGCTTCCCTGCAGACTACAACACGGTCGTCTTCAAGTCCAATGTCAACAAATACTTGTCAAATTATGTTCTTTCCACCCAACGTTTCCAATCCTCTCATAGTATTATTCATCTTCCAACTGACAATCTTAGTAACCCTTATCCTCGAGTGGCTTTTGGCCTAGATAAGTGGTGATTCATTTGTATTCAAAAAAAAAAAAACAGACTAAAAATAGAAATGATTTACTTTGTCAGATTTGAGAAACAAACCTACACAGATTAAGATGTTCCTATAGGCAACATATGACTGATGTAATCGAGAAACTTGTGGAGGGGGCCCGCTGCAATTAGTAATAGGGGTGGGACGTAATGGGTGAAAATTTCATTAGGGGTGGGACGTAATGGGTGAAAATTTCAGATTCATGCGAGTAGTATTTTTTTGTGTTCATTTATACATAAATAACACTAAATCAAACATTTTGAAAATTTTGCAAAATTCAGAAGGTGCAGGCCAATAGTTTTTGGCTATTTTACATTCATGAAAACCCTTTCACAGCCTGAAAATGGTCCTAAATTAAAGTACTATATCAGATTTAACCATTTATTCATAGTTTTTGAGGATGTTTTAGGACCTGCAATGTCGCATGAAACCACTTTTTCACCGAAAAATGATGGATTTTGAGTCCCGTGGAGCCAAAATGTTTGATTGTTTAGTGTTATTTATGTATAAATGAACACAAAAAAATACTACTCGCATGAATCTGAAATTTTCACTCATTACGTCCCACCCCTATTAATAGTGACTTTTGGCCTAAATTAACCACACCCTCCGATTCTTTAAGATAAAGAACCTGATTTTAAAATAACAGGACTATTTCCTCCTTAAACTTTGATCCCAAGTGTTGTACATCAACTTTCTTTTTGTACGAATGATAGCAAGCGATATCTCTTTCTTTTGTAGCAAACGAAGTCACCAATTTTTACACCCCGTCCCCGTCCCTTCCTTTTCATTTGTTACCTCTTCCCTCTCCTCCTCTTCCTAGGGCAACTATTGATTTTTTTTTTTTCATCGCTGTTTCATTGTTCTTTGTTTTGTTTTTACATTCTTTATCAACAGCCCCTCCCCCCCCCCCCCTGGACACAGAGCAATGACTCCTCATCTGAAAATTATGGCGCTTTCCATAAGCTTCTTTCTAACCACAGTTTTAGATTTTACCTCACTTTCATAGCTTTCTTCTAAATGATAGGTCATTCCTGTATCCGCCCCCCCCCCCCAACACCATCTTTTCTTGCCGGTGTTCATTCGTTGTTTGCACTTTCAGCTCTAAATAATTCCTCTCGCATTCTTCTTGTCTTTCCTAACTGAACGTCACATTTGTTGACTGCTCATCACGAATTGGGTCACATTTGGCCGAAAGAATAACATTGAAAATAAATAAATAAGTGTATGTATCAACCAGTTGTATTGATTTACTCCTCTCCAGGAGTTAGGCATAAGGCCAGTTTTTATCTTACTCCTACAAGTAAGATGTGATCCAAGGTCGGGTCGGGAAAGTGGGGTTTGAAAAGCCAGCGCCCGAGAGGTGAGCACTCTGGCCAGTAAAAATTGCCTGGGCAGCCCCGTCGGCATTTCCCGGTAGGGGCGCCTCAGGCAGTAAGCAATAAACTTACTCCTCCCCAAAGAGGGGAGGCGAAGCCTGGGAGGGTGGACCTCCTAGAACTGCACAGGACAGACCCATAGACCGGCGTAAATCAAGCCCCGAAGGCAATAAAGGTGCAGTCTATAAAGGTGCAGTATCCATCGGAACAGATACTACACTTTGATCATAGCCAAAAGGCTTTTACTTGCTTTTGGAAACATCAAAATAGGTCAATTATATGCACTCTGTATGAGTATATCGAAATGAATAAATGTGATAGTGTTTTTTTTTTTCATTTATCATACCTATATTTCATACAAAAGGGCTTTAGGTTATTTAAGTCAACAATACCTTTCTCGGAAATACCCTATATATATACTAGAGATCCAAACAGAAGTTCCTGTACGCCTAATTTGCATAATTATTTTTTCAACACTTTATAATTAATTACTGTTTGGTATTATATATTTCTAATTTTGATGTGTTTGTGCATTTTTTTTTGTATTCATGCAGTTTAGGGGCCGCGTTAAAATCAACGATGCGTCGGCATATTCCGGCAGGTTACGTAAACCACCAGAAGCTAATCGAGTTGGGACAGACAATTATTGACTTTTGTGAAAAAAGGAAACTGATAGGTGAAAAGAAGAGTTGCCGAACGTGTGTACACGCAAATTGAAAAGAAAAAATGATTTGAAGGACAAATATTATTTGAGGTGTACAGCTTCCTTCCACTCCCTCTACCCCTTCTTCTTTTCTGTCATCTGTGCTGAAGTCCACAGAAAATCTGCTAACAAACCATCCTAACCCTAACAGAAAATCTGCTAACTTTTTTAACTTTCACTTCTACAAGAAAACTTTGAAATAAGGGGTCTTAATTTTTGGAATCCTAGGAGTCTGAGTCAGACCTTATACCTTCCGACTGACTTTGTAACCCTGATAAAATGTAAACAAATCCAGCAAATAAGCATTGACTATGAACCCTACCATTGTGAGGTAGTCCCCTAGTGTATAAACAAGTCTAATGTTCTGAATGGCAGCCATCAACACTACACAGATCTCAATAAACAAAAGTGGATGTCAGACATCGGCCACTTAACCCGATTTGATAAACGTAAGCCAAACTTCAGCTGAGAAGATCAATCAAACTTAATCAAATCTGATTTGGATCTTCTTTTGCCATTTATAGTAACTAGTCGGACCGGCGAAAATTCCAAGAGGAATTTTTTTTAAAAGAAAAGAAAAAAAATGGGGATGGGGGTCACTTTTATCAAGCAGACATTCTCACTATTGCCCGGGAATAATTAACTGCATTCTTGAACATAATATTACCATTATTATTTTTTTTTTTCATTTCTATAATTTTCAAATTATCCTCAACTCTATAATAAAGACCAATGTGTATTATTTTGTATATAAATGAATATAAATCATCAAGTGTAAAAGCCACTCGAGGATATGGGTTCATGAGATGGATGGATTGTCGGTTTAATGATGAATATGAGAGGATTGAAAATGACCAATGGATCGAATGAACAATGTTTGATTACTTATGGGGACTGTTTATGACAAGTATTTGTTGCTATTTGACTTGAAGACGGCCATATTGTAGTCTGCAGGGAAGTAGGCCAGTGCTAACGTGTTCCGCAGGTGTGAAGTTCTTGGAAAAAAAAACACTGTTGATGGCAATTCCACCTGACACAAGGCACACAGAGAGAGAATGGAAAGTCCTTTTAGGTTGTGGTAGTTCTTGTTGTGAATGTTTTACAAGGTGGAACCAGAGATTAGAGCTAAATCTGTGGAAATAATGATAGAGTAGAGAAAGACTAGCAACGTTACTTCTGTGAGAAAGGGGTTGTAGAAAACAGTCGAGTTTATGCCCAGTGTGAACGCTAACCCCATGATATTATTGTAAAAGGCTTTCATATAAAATATCACCATTTGATTCTGCTGTGACCCTGTTAGGGGCCGAAATAAAGACACGGAAACACAGGGTTACAGGAACAAAGATATATTATTGAAGAAAAAGAATATATATTATAGTAAAAGGCTTTCATATCAAATATCACCATTTGATTCCTTGTTAACTTCGGCTGAAGAACAATTGTTTTTTATTATTTTGGTGTAGTGACATTAAAACCTAGGATATAAAATGTCTTTTAGGTTTACGTTTGTTTTCCGTAAGATTAAAAGTTTGATTTTCATAAATAAATAAATGCTTGCAGTGCTTATATAGCATCCAAAATATGATGTAAGTGAACTGCAAATGGAGAGCTAAACGTGACCTGACCTAGAGTGACATGCTCACCTCCACCGTGCTGTGTTTACAATCTCAAATAAAAAATATTTAATCTCAAAAAGGAAAATGTTTTGACAACATACATACTTATCTCGTAAGCCCTCTCCAAACAGTCAGCATCTGGGCAAGCATGCATAAATAGATAAGCTAAACAGATTTAGCAACCATCATCCTACAAAGTGTGTGGTTTGTATCAAGGAACTCCACAAGTCAAGAAATGATCTTATTAGCGTCACTAGATACCTCGACATTTAGAGAGTGTGTGACTGAAAATATGCCACGTTTTCTAAATACTTTTTTTATTATTATTCTGAAAATGGGAACAATTTTAATATTAATACATTTTTTTTTTTATTCATTTTGGTATTTACTTGCCATCCTGTCCCCAAAGGCAAGATTTGACACAACTTTGCTTATCTGCGGCTTACAGGGACAATTAAAATTGGCATGGTCCACTCAAGAATCTACCCGTGAAGGAGGAAGGGCGATCAGAATGGGGTCAAACTTTTAGAAATGGACACTAATATCAAATGACATACAAAGTTTACTATATAAGGAAAAAAAAAACGAGAGAGAGGGGAGAGAGAATGAGTAAGAGTGAACACGAGAGTGTGTAAGAATTTGAGTGTAAGAGAGAGAGAGAGAGAGTGCACTGTTATTTCTAAATATGGGATAGATAAACATTATCCCTGAGACACGATCACAAGTAAAATAAGTCGGGGCTGGTGTTGCCACATACACCAACAAAATCATAAACAAATGACACATAATTGGCAGAGGCTCCTATGATAACCAACATGGAGGATCTGTCACGTATCTTGGCCCTTCTTATTTCAGGTAACCGAATACAGGTGGATAAATATGATAAACACAATCCTACTAAGACCACACAGAGGAAGAAATGGATTACAAAAGGAAATTAGACTAGTCATGGGGGAGTGGTATTCCAAAAGCATCAAAAGTACAAACTCAAAAGTAAGGATTCAGAAAAGCTTCAAACGGTGCAAGAGTGCTGGGAATCGAAGTTTGGGAGGAGCATGGTCGATGGCGAGGAAGCAGTACTGTAGACGGTCCTATAAGAATGACAGGAAAATGTATCTTCTCCATGTGTGGCAAAACTGCATGCGTTTTTCAATCTGGTGGCAGCTACAATGGCAAAAAACTGCACATGTAATTCGGCAGTTAGAATCAGTGTTTTTTGAACGTGACCCTCCAGCAGAGATCATGGCTGATAATGGCACTGCCTTGTGTAGTCAACAGTTTAGGCAGTTCATGAATGGATGGGGTGTCCACTTATGACCATGGTGCACATACAAAATTTCAAAAGCTACCTGCAGGAGTTTCTCTGGCATCGCTGAGTTTAAACAAATTACTTTGGACATATCATATATGTGATCCCGGATCACATATATGATATGGCCGATCCAACAGTACTATGATTGTTAGAAACATTCATATTTCAATGTTTAGAAAAATAACACAACTTTTTTATGTATTCCCCCCAAAAACCATATTTGATTACTTATTTTTCTAAAATAATATATTAAAAATCAAAAGACAAAAACATTTTATTATATTTATTACACCTATGTGAATACTTATTTTTGTAAACAAAATTATTTCAAATAAAAACTTTTCCTGATTTTCCATAACACCTATTTTATTACTTATATTTAGCCAAAGCAGGAAGTCTTTAATAGGAGGGACAAATTTTGACCCTACACCGTTAACTGCTGACTTTGAGTAACTCATTATTCTGGTATGCCAAATTTCAAGACTCCGAATTTCGTGATGATCTGCTCAAACTTAAGCCATCAACATAATTTTTAACACTAGTTTAAATAACTAGAGTTAAATTTCTTATTAAAATCCGAAGTTCAAAATGTTTCAGTTTCAAAACCTCTCTCTTTCTGGTTGATCGAAAAAGATCATGTCTGCTGAGAGAGAGGATGAGTTTGAAATAGTTAAGGAGGCACGATATTACTTTTTTATTCTTTACTTTTACAATATTATTGCCCCCCCCCTCCACCTTAATCAAAATGAAATATACTTATCCCATGGTTGTGAGAGTATCGCCAAAACTATAGGAGGAATATGTGAACAAACAAACAAACAAAACAAACAAACAAAAACAAACACACAAAACACACACAAAAACACGCACACACACTAGAAGAATACCCGTCTCAGAACAGGTAAAATTCCCCGAACAGAACAGTTTTGCACCAGTTTTATGTCTCCTTAAGATTAAAATCAAGATTTTGATACTAAACCTTATATCTAGAATCCTTATTCAAATTTTGATCAATATCCTCAATGCGCTTCTATCACATCGAAGAACCACCGAGTATGAGCCACTCCAAATATGCACCTTATTTCTGTCCCAAAGGAAAAAAGAAAAAAAAAAAGACAACCTCTTTGCCGGTGACACTGTTTTATAGTAATTCTGGCCTTATGCCTAATTTGCATACATTACAAATCTCGTTTCGCTCGAGATGAGACTCGTCACTCATAAATTCACTTATTTTAATTTATTTTCATCTATACTTTACTTAAGCGTCCAGTTTTGCTTGCAAACACAGCATGCCACCCGCTGCCTCTTCAAACAACTGTCAGCAGTCTGGGGGTTCTCTCTTTCAACCTCCTTACATATTTATTACATGATTTTGATTCTAGAAAATGTCTAAACATTAAAGCTTAAGTTTAAGGGGTCTTAAGAAGTAATTGAAATTCAGGGAATCTTGCTTAATTGGTGTATAATGACTATGGATCAAATACAATGCAAATCTGAAATATTTGAACTATAAAATGGAACGCTGTGCCCATATTATGCCTGCTAAAACCCCTCCAAAGAATCTAAAAATTGGGGGATATTAATTAATTGATGTCTAATTGATAAAATTTCACAAAAATCAGAAGAATCAGAATTATAACCAAGGGTTTCAGCCCCTATTTTCCCCCTTTGCATAAAACTAAATTAAATTAAATATATCTCACAATTACCTATCCTTTCGCCTAACAATGGTGCTATAAAATTCCTAAATATCGGTTTAGGAGTGAATCATGTACATAAAATATATAAACATACACATTCCTAACTTTAAATATATAAAAATATACCTAACTTAACTTTAAATATATAAACATATACACATACCTAACTTTAAATATATAAACATATACACATACCTAACCAAATTGAACCACTGAAACAATCACCGAAGAAGAAATATCTAACAAAGTTCCAATTTGTTGTGACCAACCTAGAACGTAACACCTGTCCCGTGGCAAGTACTTCTGCTAGTGTTACATAAGATTTGTGTTTCGGAAACGGAAAAAAACAAAAACGCTTTGCATGAAATCTTTTAAAATTATTTGCCCAACTAAATTCATAAAATACCATTTATTTATACTCCACACTAAATCGCACTTACACATAAGCTCATCCAGATGTGACACTTAATAGTATCATAAATAACTAGTTGCGTATGAGAGTAACAGGAAAAACAAAAACTTAGAAATCTAAATAACTTCAAATATATATATTCAGAAAATGAATGATGAAAATAAAAGTTGTACAATTACAATATTTATTAAATCATCAGAAGTTCAAAAACAAGGAGGGGTTTCATTATCCTTAATCCATGGATTTTCTGGTTTGAACCTTATAACTTTAATTTTGGATCTTTTGGACTGGATATTCTTTTTTTCACCTTTTCGCATTTTCCATGGATTTTTACGCATACAGACTACACAAACTTCTCTGGAATACTCAGCGTTTCATTGACAACATCTGAACTTTTGAGTACTTTGCGTATTCCTTTTTTTTCAATTTTTTACCATAACAACATTTTATTGGGGTTGATTTCCAGACTTAAGGATCCTTTTAGCATAAAAAAGCTTTTTTATTTTTTTCATTTATTAACTTTCAAAGTTTAATGTTACCGGTAATACGTACATTACCGATTTTAATCTTCTGATGAAAAGAATTTTTTTTTGAAAATTCATGGATTAAGGATAATGTAATCCCTCGTTGTTTTTGAACTTCTGATGATTTAATTAACATTGTAATTGTACAACTTTTATTTTTATTTTATTTTCATCATTCATTTTCTTAATTTATTGCTCTATCCAATATATTGAGCTTTCTATTATCACGATAGATTATTATTTTATTACTTAACGATACATCATTTATCTTTAAATTCTTATTCAGTGTGGTATATATATATATATATATATATATATATATATATATATATATATGGGGGCACACAACCATGGCCGCCAAGTACACAAAATTAAGGAAATTGTAATTAATTTATTCATTAACATCAGTGCAAGGGTTATTTTAGTAGAAAATGTTCTTTTGAAAATATCTAATATATAAAAGTAAGCCAGTCTATTTCTCAATATTCGGCATTGATATATTTCCTTTTACTAAATCAGTATTTAATTCTGAATGCTCAGTTCTTCCTGTGGACCGTACCACTATGTTCTTCAGAACAATACAGTGTAATTCCTTTGCAAATATACTTTATGCTGCTCGGAATATTATTCAGAAGGAAACCCTCTTTGTTATCAGTAGCAAATGTAAATTAACATGGCCGCCATCTTTCTTCTCAACAACAAAATGTAAATACTACAAATAATACATCGTTTAACTTATAAGTTAGATAATAGTTTTTATTTTGCTTTTGTTTCATGGTTTCTTTAGTGTCTAATCATTGCTATTTTCTCATAAGCATAGCTTACTGTATCTAGAGTTGTGGTTATAAATTGGTGCTACTTCGATGTGATTTTTATGTTTCCGTTCTATAAAGGCTTGACCCATAAAATGTCGGGGTGGGGAGCAGCATTGTTTTTTCATTTCTTAACCTGAGTAAATTTCATCTTGCTTTTAAAAAAGAAAGAAAATCAGGATAAAAATGTTTTTCAAGGGTTTTTTTTTTGTTACTTCTGAGAAAAATGGTAGACATTTCGTTTATACTTGTAGGAACTTACAATGTACTGACACCCACCCCACCCCACCCCACCCTGCCAACATTTATCTGAAATGTACAGAGTTTTTATGGGATAAAGGGGGGGGGGGGCACTTTAGGCCAATCGTATTTAAAGAGTTTTTCCTCTCGACAACTTAAAAGAGCCAAATGTATGTAAATATCAGAGATTTGTAGCAGACGCTACTACCGGCCAAGGTTCCGGCCATAGATTCTTAGCCCTCTTCCCTTTGACTACCTCTCCACCCTATTCCTAACCCTAACCTCCCTTTGACTACCTCTCCCTCCACTCTATTTACCACATTTCAGAATGCTATTGTTACCCCCCCCCCACCCACCGATATTCAAACAGATCAAAATATTCAGACAATATAAAAAGATGCTTGTGTATTTAGTCAATACCAAATTTCTCTCCTATAAAACTTGAAATCAAGTGATATGTTAGACACTTCAAGTTGAAGAAAGTTACCCTAATCTGAAATTTCCAAAGTAAATACAAACAAACAAGAAATCAGTTTCATAAATAAAATAAATAAATTTGTGGATGATTTGCAAAAGCAGATGTAAAATCATGTCGGATGCCTCCATTTGGACGAATTCATGTGGTGACAACAGTACGGTCACACAGAAAGCGATGCATTTAATAATATGTCATTACACATTTCACAATTGTATCAAATAAATTAAACTAAATTAGGTCAAATTAAATTTAAAGCAAAATATTTTTTTTTAAATTGTTCGTTAAAAAATAAATTAAGTAAAGTTATATTTAACTAAAAATATTTTTTTAAATTGTTCGTTAAAAAATAAATTAAGTAAAGTTATATTTAACTAAAAATATTTTTTTAAATTGTTCGTTACAAAATAAATTAAGTAAAGTTATATTTAACTAAAAATATTTTTTTAAATTGTTCGTTACAAAATAAATTAAGTAAAGTTATATTTAACTAAAAATATTTTTTTAAATTGTTCGTTACAAAATAAATTAAGTAAAGTTATATTTAACTAAAAATATTTTTTTAAATTGTTCGTTAAAAAATAAATTAAGTAAAGTTATATTTAACTAAAAATATTTTTTTAAATTGTTCGTTACAAAATAAATTAAGTAAAGTTATATTTAACTAAAAATATTTTTTTAAATTGTTCGTTACAAAATAAATTAAGTAAAGTTATATTTAACTAAAAATATTTTTTTAAATTGTTCGTTACAAAATAAATTAAGTAAAGTTATATTTAACTAAAAATATTTTTTTAAATTGTTCGTTAAAAAATAAATTAAGTAAAGTTATATTTAACTAAAAATATTTTTTTAAATTGTTCGTTACAAAATAAATTAAGTAAAGTTATATTTAACTAAATATGTTTTTTTAAATTGTTCGTTACAAAATAAATTAAGTAAAGTTATATTTAACTAAAAATATTTTTTTAAATTGTTCGTTAAAAAATAAATTAAGTAAAGTTATATTTAACTAAAAATATTTTTTTAAATTGTTCGTTACAAAATAAATTAAGTAAAGTTATATTTAACTAAAAATATTTTTTTAAATTGTTCGTTACAAAATATGGTCTTTAAGATATTCAAAGTCGAGGAATTTGATTTTGCTTTAGCACAAGAAAAGTAAAATGGATCCCCTATTAAAAACTGGTTATATAATGAAATGAATAAATGAAAGAGTGGAACGTCGATTAGTCAAATAAAACAATTTCATATTACTGAGTAATTCGAAATGGTTACTTAGTGATTTTCGCCTTTATCATTAAAGACAGAAAATAGACTTAATAAATAGTAAAAAAAAGAATCTATTTCTCTTTTTAATTGAGAAAGATTAGGTCTTTTTTTTATGACAAATATTAAAGTCATCATCAGGTATTTCAGTGTATTCACACGTAATCGCCAAAAAAGTAGAATATAATTTTTTGGGAGGAGGGGGTGCTGAGGGTGTTAATCTACAATAATGCCCAAACTATTAATATTTTTATTTATGCCTTAAAAATAAGATATTTAATTAACCAATTAAAAAAAAAAGTTATTTTTATTAATTTTCATGGGAAAGGTAAACACAGCTAAACAAATCAATTGCTTAAAATCAAAATTTAAAAAAAGAGATGTATAGTCAAAAAAATATAAGATTAAAAATAAAATATGGGTAAAATTATAGATTAACAACCTCCACTAAATCCTCCTCCCCGCCCCCAAAAATAGAATTCTGCTTTTTTAAATGATTACGTGTTAACAGTGTGGAAAACGGAAAGACGAAAAACAAAAGAATAATTTAGTATTTTGAGTGGGCGATCAGTTTCATATATATCTAAAATAAAAATGATCCCCCATCTCCGGGCCATTTAACTTTTTAAGGAAATTGATAAATTTTTTTACCACTAATCTTAAGTTCGAGTGGCAAGATCACAAAACCACACGTAAAGTAGACCCATACCCTACGAACTACGAGAATTAAATGCTGAAATAAATAAAATAGCATTTTTTTTAAGTGTATGTTTGAAATTCTATATCAGGAATAATGTTGTTTTACTTAGGAAAATCTACGATTTAAAAATGAGGTATAAAAAATAATTAGCTAAGTTAAAAAAAAAAAACTTGTTTTGCTTGTCGATTGTTGTGGAAATGTTGTCAAAAGAAATTATTCCCCTTGTAGGGTGCACGTCCTTTGAAAATGGTTTCGAGTTTTTGTCATTTTTTGTTATTATCACTTTAATTAATATCGATAAAACTATTCCATATATATATAAACAAATAGGACAATCAAATTATAATCGAATAACAGCAAACAATTATTTATTTTGAACTGTTTAAGAATATCATTATGCAAATTAGGTAAATAAAAGATTGTGTTTTCGATTTTGCTTGATTTCAAAGTAGTACAGTGTATTAATTATTTAAATTAGAGTGACCTGTTTTGATTGTAATATAGTAGTGATAAATAAGAAAATATTTCGCATTTATTCATTTAAATTAGGAAACGTTAAGCAGTGTCATCTGAAAGTCTCCTATGAATAGATTGAATTTTAGAAACAATCGCCAAACACATGGAATAATTGAAAAACAATTGGACAAAAAATGATTTTCAATCACACATGAAGAACTGCATAGTTTTTATTTGAAGCCATATCAGGGCGGCGATATATGACTACTTAAAAACAGACTTAATAGTCTGAAACAAACCAAAAGAACAAGCCTTTTCACATACTTGCAAGAAATAACATAAAATATAGCTTCGTTTTATTTGCAACGAACATACACATAAATTTTTAAATCAGATAAACTCAAAATACGACTTGTAAAAAAAAATAAAAAAAGCATCTGTTAATATTATATTTCGGAAGTTTTTAGATGAGGATTGTATTTGGAATATTCAGACTACTGTTCTCATATTGGATGTTATTCTCACAACGTTTCAACCAATGTAACCCGACCATCTTCAGATGCATCTTGTCGAACTCGAGAATTTTTTTATGTCGGAATCGGGAATCTCTACGGAATTTCGAACAGAACCCTTTATTTCATCCACGCGGGTAGCTTGCTCTCGTTTCGTCGGCCATGACCGGGTAGAAGTCTTAATTCAGAATTGTATTCTTAGTATCACCCTTACTGAGGATTGAACCTTCAACCTCCAGAAGACTGTCACTTAAAACTGATTATTATTTAGCACTTATATTCGTGATGCCACATGTCCTTGTGGACAAGATGCATCTGAAAAAGGTCGGAGGTTACATCGTCGGAAACGTTGTGAGAATAACATCCAAGATGAGAAGAGTAGCCTGAATATTCCAAATAATCTAGCTATTAATAGTTGAAAACAAACGCCTACAAACGATTACCCGTTATTATTTGCAAGGAATATGCACCATGCTTCATTTTATTTGCAAATACATTTTGTAATTTTGTACATTTTTAGTCGTCGTCACAAGGCCATTTGCATGATTACAATACAACAAAGATACGTATGCTACAAATGATTACAATACAACAAAGATACGTATGCTACAAATGATTACAATACAACAAAGATACGTATGCTACAAATGATTACAATACAACAAAGATACGTATGCTACAAATGATTACAATACAACAAAGATACGTATGCTACAAATGATTACAATACAACAAAGATACGTATGCTACAAATGATTACAATACAACAAAGATACGTATGCTACAAATGATTACAATACAACAAAGATACGTATGCTACAAATGATTACAATACAACAAAGATACGTATGCTACAAATGATTACAATACAACAAAGATACGTATGCTACAAATGATTACAATACAACAAAGATACGTATGCTACAAATGATTACAATACAACAAAGATACGTATGCTACAAATGATTACAATACAACAAAGATACGCCTGCTACAAACAGGTCGATTAAAAGTTACACTTCTGTTTATATAATATTATGAAAAATTAAGCAGAGTCATCTGAAAGATTACCACCTACGAATAAATTGGATTTTGTTTTGGGCAGGTGGGTTGGATATAAAACAGACTTGTAAGAAACCACGTGCGATCACCCAACCATTTTGTTTCTTTTAACCAGATTTGTATCTACCCCAGATTTGATCCATGTTTATTGTTTTACCTCTCCCTTTAAAAAAAGTTTTTTTAATATATTATCAGTAACAATATTTTTCAAATACTCCCGGACACTAATTGCAATCATATATTCCTGGGTAACGCCAGGTCGGCAAGTATAATATATATATATATATATATATATATATATAGCGTATGTAAGTATTAATAATTTAATATTTATTTAAAAATATTATAATAAGCCCGTTTAAGAAATTCAAGTTGAGCACTCTCGGGGATGTTAAAAATAGACTGTCAAAAAGCTCTAATGCAAAGTTCCGAATACATTCGTCGAACACACTCTCGACTAGTCTTCTATCTGTGCCCGCTTTTAGGTACATATAGATCTTAATTTCCCTTAATTACGTGACAGTTTCAATTGGCCGAGTGGATATGGCGACTGCTTGCAGATTCTAGCCTAACTGTGAACCAGGTTTGCGCCTCCCGACCGTCTGAAATTGTTACTTTCCTGCACTGATGAGAGCAATAAGCATGAAACTCTAGCGTCTGTAGGTATTAATAATTTAATATTTATTTAAATATATATATAATATTTATTTATCACGATGAATCAGCATTTATCAATGACGTACCAACTTTGCCTTCAAAATGTTGCTTCTTCACTGTCATTGATAAATGCTGAATCATCAGCACAAAACCATTGGTATGACATAATACAATATGTAAATAGGCACTTAGCCCATAATTCAGCAGTCTGGTTATTCTGGTTAGTCTGTTTAATTTTTCTTAAAAAAAAACCTTTATATATACATACATATTGTTTGTATCCCTCTGTCTTAGGAGACAATGGAGTTCTGCGCCTCAGATTTGTTTGTTGCCAAATTGCAGCGCCTGCTGTGACTGTGCAAGCTTATCCTGGATCGACAGGTTCTGTTGCAGTTGTCACAGATGTAGATAGTGTCTGCCGTTTATGCTCTTTCCTCTCCCTCCACGGCTGGTCTCTCTTCTCTTTACTCCTCTTGCAGCAAGCCTTTACAGCTCTTCTCTAGCGGCTGCAATCTTCAGCGACGGACTCTCAGCCTGTTGTCGATGCCACCTGCTCTCATGTCTTGCTTGCAAACATCCTTCTAGTGTAGAACAGGTTTTCCTATTGTCTCTCAGCTTATCAGTCGCCTCAGGCCTAGTGTACATCCTGAGCGTTTATGTTCCTACGCTATGCTCTCCAGCCGAGATCAAAGACCAATTATATGAGGATCTTGACATCACGATCAAAGACATCTGTGTCATGGATAAAATGTATCTGCTCGGTGGGTTCCGACCATGACTCTTGACCCAACTGTATTGTCATTTTGGTGTTGGCAGGCTGAACGAGAATGAACAGAGGCTCCTTGAGTTGTGCTCCTACCACAACGTCTGCATAACACATTCTTCGCCACTAAGCCACATCATCGAGTATCCTGGTGACACCCAAGATGCCATCACTGGCACCAGCTGGACCTTGTCATCAAACGGAGGTCCTCACTGAACTTTGTTCTCACCACACGTAGCTACCACAGTGCTGACTGTGATACCCACCACTCCATGGTTGGCAGTAAAATCCATCTCCAGTCCAACTGGATCCATCGAACCAAGCAGAAAAGCTCCCCCTCACATTAACACCAGCAAAACGGCAATACCAGACCTACGTGAATGCTTTGCCAACACCATCGAAGACGCCTATATATATATATATATATATATAAATTATTTCATGTATCCACATAAAATGTTATGAAGAGATAATTTTTTATGTATCAATTTTCAGTATTTACTTCAACAGTGCTCGATATGTGAGTAGAGCTAGGTAGTAAGTACAGAGGCTTCCGCGTTTCATCTCCGGAGGGAATTGTCAGCCTGACGATTCCCTCCAGGGATAAAAATGTGTAATTTAATTGCCATAAATATTTTTTCATAACATTTATATATATATATATATATATATAAACAAAATAAATACAAACACCAACCATAACTGAAAAAATTAAGCTAAAATGGCAAAGATAACAAAATAAATAGAACAGATAAACTATTTTAGTTCCTACATGTTAGAGTAAGATTACCTGTTACTTTGACTCACTTAAAAGTTGTTTTAAGAGAAGCTTCGCCATTGGCTAATGAAAATAATAGCCCAAGAGGAGGTAATAATACCAACAAATCTAATTGGTCAATTAGAGTAAACACTACTCAGATATAAAAGCGATCGC
>OY744532.1:110692082-110807082 GCA_963556195.1 Sepiola atlantica | reverse complement strand
ACATATATATATATAACATATATATATATAACATATATATATATAACATATATATATATAACATATATATATATAACATATATATATATAACATATATATATATAACATATATATATATAACATATTATATATATAACATATATATATAACATATTATATATATAACATATATATATAACATATTATATATATAACATAACATTATATATATAACATAACATTATATATATAACATAACATTATATATATAACATATGTAACATATATATATGACATATTATATATATAACATATATAACATATAACATATAACATAACATAACATATATAACATAACACATATATAACATATATATATAACATATATATAACATATATATAACATATAACACATATATAACACATATATAACATATATATAACATATATATAACATATAACATATAACATATATATAACATAACATATATATAACATATATATAACATACATATAACATATAACATATATAAACGTATAAAATATATAGGTACTTGAACTTTATCTGTGTTATTTACATTCTACATTTAATATGAAACACTTTTTTTCATCAGTCAAAGCTCATTCATTCATTAACACCATTTTTGTTTTGTTGTTGTTTTGTGTGACAATAGAAACTAAAAAAGGGATGGACAGAAGAGTTCATTCAGAACTTTAGATTTTGGTCTGCACGAGTGAGCAGGATGTAAAGCAGGTGAACCTAAACTATATCACATCAGATTTATGCAATTGCTCTCTACTTGCAGCATCCGTGCTACTAGGGACTCACCCCTACACACACACCAATCTATGATAGGAGGAGGAAGGACTAGGAGACTACTCTTACAAACGAACATAAATTTCATTTTTTTTTTTTTTAAATCACTAAAAAGTCAATAATATGCTTCAAAAATCAAAATCAGCCGAGCGAGACGTATATCTTCCACTGGAAGATATACGTCTCGAGAAAATACTTTCGGCAGCTGAACTTTATAACTTTAATTTCGATTCTTCAGTGTTTTAACTTTCGGCAACCTACACCCAACGGTTTAGGTCACTTAAATGAATAAATATTGTTGATTTTCATAAAAGGGGTTTGTTTCCCCTTCGTTACAAACTATTATAGAAGGTGGCCTTACAGTCTACGCAAAGATCAGCTTCTATAGTCGTGCTTCTCAGCTGTGTCATGAAGTGGCCTGTCGTATAGAACGTATTGTTACATCTAATCCGGTGAAGTACTGAGAAGTGTTCGTTGAAACCGGGGAAATGCCAAAAGCTCCCCAACGATGGTGCAGAAGAAGTGTTGGATGAAAAGAGGATGAAAGAGTCTATTTATTTGCCTCCTCACGAGGGCAAAGTTGGACAAGATTGTTGGGGATTTTTTATCTGGTGGGTATCCAGCACCCCAAAAAGGGGCGCTCTGGATGGAACAAAAATTTAAATTGCCCCAGTCAAGAAGGATTTCTCTTCTAACTGAGGACAGAACAGTCACGTGACTGACATTAGTACTTACAAATAACAAAAACAGAACTTGTTTACTTTTTCTAACAAGTCTTGATGTCAGTTGACGATTAACAAGAATTAAGAAATGACTGCATTTTTTCCAATTTCAACGGAATGTTGCTTTATTAATAAAGGGGGGGGGGGTCCATCAGCGACGTTATTCGAAAAAAGATTTTTTTACTACAGAATCACCACTTATTAAGGCCCAAAGGCCACTCGAGGATAAGGGTTAATGAGTGTCAGGTGGTCGGTGAAACGACACCGTGATGATTGGTAATGATGGTGGAAATTGGGCAGAATTTGATCATCCAAGAAGACGGCTCAACTTGAATTTGTTTACATTGGACTTCAAAACGACCATGTTGTAGTCAGCTAGGAAGCAGCGCTGCAGTATTGTGTTCCACAGACGGATAGTTCTAGGAAAGAAACTTTGATCATGGAAATTTTCTTTAGTTTTAGGCAGGGAGAGAGAGAAAGGGAAATTATTGACAGTGGTTGTAGCTAGACGAGTTTTGTTGTGAATGTTTTACAGGGAAGGGGACATAGATTAAAGCTCAGTCGAGCACCTGCCATGAAAATAACGATAGAGTAGAGAAAGACTAGCAACGTCTTTTCTGTGAGAAAGAGGTAGTAGGATGGAGAAAAGGACATTGCCCACTAGCAGCACTTCCTCAGATGTGACAGTTTAGACATGTTTCCCAGCTACCAGGCTCCAGCTATGTAAAAAAAACAAAGAAAAGTTCATCGAAGATTAAGAAGACGACCACCAAAAAGATGGGCCGACCAGATAAGTATGGTATGCCGCTGTTGACACACTGACCCAAGACCTGTGATAATTGGCGGAACTTTGTGCTCATGCATTTTGGTGAAATTTTCTGACCTCGAAAATCGCGCTGACACGTCCTTATTCCAAATTCGTGACTCACGGCAATAAACAACGTTTGAAGTGTAATTTAGACATTTTCAAACCGATATAAATTATTTTACACAGTAAAAATAATTAAATTAAAAACAAAGGTGGGTTTTTTTAAAATTATTTTCAGTAATCAAGTAAAAGTTCTATTTTTATTTGATATTTAATTTTCATTTTAAAAATCATGAGTAGAGTCTTCAGTCAGATCGGATGCTTTACATCCAGTTTAGACTTCTCCTTTGTATCTCTTCTTTAGCCGACTGACACTGTGGGTGGTCCAGGGCTCTCAAGTTGTATATTACAAGATGGCTTTCCATAAGGCGGTCAAACCTGGCTATAAAAGCATTCACCGAAGGGGCTTTGACAATCTCTTCTGGCAATCCGTTCCACCAGGGAATCACTCTGTTACTAAAAGATGACAGTCTTTTGCTTGTCTTAGTAGCATTTCTTGTCAGTCGTAGATTATGTCCTCTTGTTTTAGTCCCCCCCCCCCTGAATTTCTGATATGCATGTCGTAGTGTCATACAGGCATATTTATACGTGTTGATGAGATCTCCCCTCAGTCTTCTGTACAACAGCGATGGAAGCTTCAGGGCTTTGAGTCTTTCCTCATATGAAAGGTCACGTAGACCGGGCACTCTTTTGGTTGCTCTTCTTTGCACATTTTCGACATGTTCAGCGTGTCTCCAGGTGCATGGTGACCATATAGGCGCACCATATTCGAGGAGTGGTCTAACCAGTGATTCACTGTCAATTATTCAAGCAAATTTTAATACATTTTAATAATATTTTTTTCAATTGAACCTTTTTAATGTAATCAATACTAAAGGTTATTAAAAGCTGATATCAAAGTTCAAATTTGATAATAAATAAATAAAAAGGTGTCCTTAATATTTAATAATAAAATTTTTCCTGAAAAAGATTTTGTGTGACTTTTTATTTCTATTTTTTTTATTATGACCGTTGGATGCAGAATAGGCAGTCTATTGATGGCCACGAATTCGGAATGGGGGCGTGTAAGCGAGATTTTCGAGGGCAGAAATGTTAACATTTAGCTACTGCCGACCAAATATTAAGTTCAACACTGACACGGTTTAGGTCATGGGCAAGTTTCCTATAATATTCGTGTTAAAGGTGTATGATTTTGAAAATGTAAATGTATCGGATTCTACCAGTATCTTGGTGTTTATTGAATTAAATAGGATGTCGATTCGATCAAGAAATTGTAGCTGCCATATTGAATGAATAAATGTTGCAGGAACTGTGTTCGTTAATTTCATTCGCTTAATTCCGGAATGAATATAAATGTAGAAGTCATAGGTAGAATTAGAAATAACGTAATCTGATATTCGTAGAAAATCATCGGAGTGAACGGCAACGGTCATTAAGTCTTTGCGTATTGCTTTATATTATGTATTAAATTAATACCAGGCAAATAATAAATAAGAACCGGTGTTTTGTGAAAATTAAACTGTGTGTATTAGTTCCCGGTGTCGATGAGTAGAGTGACAGTACAGAATTGTTAGGGAGAAAAGTTTTTGCTACCAATTATATGGAGTTGGTTTTTCGGAGAGACGTTGATGGTGGGCCAAATGTAATATTTAGTGTTAGCTAGAAAAAAATAATAAATTTACTAAAACACGCTCGAGTGAATAAGTATAGTATCGTGGTGAGTTTAGTAGCCTGTGATGCATGTGGTTATTTTCCTATACCCCGAGAAGGTACAGGGGAAAAATCGTCTCTACTTTATATATTAGAAGATAAAAGACAAAAGAAAGTCATCAGCAGCCAACTGTTTGAGCTAGTTTAAGTGTTTTTTGTTTGTTTTTGTTTTCAACATTTAAAAGAAAGTAATTTGATCTTGAATTAAAATTCACTAAAAATAGATTCAATTGTTCCTTGGTAGACCGAAACGAATGAAATATTACATTTTTTTTTTCATTTTTTACCGTAACCAACTCGAGGTTATACCAAATACATGAGTTTTCATGGTGTATATTGTCTATTTTTTTAATTTTTTTTTTTTTGTCGGACGGACAGACAAACGCTTACGACTTCACTATAGAAGAGAACAGAAAAGACAGTGTAGCGAGGATCGCAATTTGTAAAGAAATGTTTACTAACAAAAATGACCAGGGGAGGGGGGGTAAAAATTGAGAAACCTTGTTTTTCACAAGTGCGAGTGTGTAGTTGGTTACTGTGTGTTACTGTTGTGTAGTATAGTGCGAGTGTGTAGTTGGTTACTTTGTGTTACTGTTGTGTAGTATAGTGCGAGTGTGTAGTTGGTTACTTTGTGTTACTGTTGTGTAGTATAGTGCGAGTGTGTAGTTGGTTACTTTGTGTTACTGTTGTGTAGTATAGTGCGAGTGTGGTAACTTAACTGTACGCGTTTATTTATCTTGTCATGGATTTATTTTACGAAAAAAAGACAAAGAAAGCTTTAGCTTTTCTTTCAGATATATCCGTTTTATAGAGATTATCCAAACCTACGAAGATTAATTAATGTGTCGGTTATTATTATTAAGAATGGGATTATCAAGACAAGGGTGGGGTGGGGGTGATAAAGTAGGAGTTTAAAGATTCAGATTCGTAAGAACAAAATTTGAATTTCCTTATTTTTATTAATTCTAGCATGTTATACATTGTATTTTAGTATTGAGCGTAAAAATTGAATGTAAAATATGAATCGGGTGCGGAAGAAAGTCACATCCTGTTTGCAAAGAATATGAAGAATCAGAGGGCGGCGTTTGGTGTCATTCTTTTTAAGAACAAATGATGACTAAGAATGAAAAAAGAGGAGAGTTTTATTTTAGCTTCGTTCATCCGTACAAAATTATCCCAACCACAACAAGAAACGGACTATTATCCACATTGTGCGCTGGGTGATACACTGTAACTATACAAATTGGGTTCTTCGATACGACAGGGGCGCGTTGGAAAAAATTTAAATTCATATTTTCATTTACTTTTGGTTAGGAGGTTTTAAATGAATCACATTTGACTTTTGCCCTTAAACTTCAAGTCAGATTATTTTTTATATACAAATGGGTCATCACTATCAAGGCGAAAAGCCATTAGGGAATAAGGGTTAATGAGAATGTCAGTTGGATAATAAACAATCTGAATGTGAGGATCATAAATTAATTATGTTTTTAAAGTTTCAGAATCACTTTTGAATTTCGCACGGTCACGAAGTAATCACCGTGTCGGCCATTTTTAATAATCTATTTAGTAATATTAATAGATTTTTAAACGGTCAACGTCTGTTAACTTTGAAAGTGATTTTGAAGTATTTAACTGCTGATTACTTAGAAAGCCGTGTAAGTGGTTCATTTATTTTAAATCAAAGGACAACAAATTTTCGAACGCGCCCCTGTCGTGTCAAAGAAACAAAACTGCAAGCGACTAGATGCTGCTCGGTGCACACTCGAAAGAAAGAAAGCATCCACAATAAACAATCAGATATTGTCGTTCACAGCAACACAAATATAAATTGAAATACTGAAATCATTCAAAAACGTAGAATAAAAAGTATTTAATAAAACTTGAAATGAAAAAGAAATGTTCGCTCATTAATTTAACAGCGCGAAAATCAATGAATGAGTCTGTAGAAATGGTTGCAGGTTTAGACAAAAAGTCATAATTTTAAAATAATACATCCAAATACTTCTAAAATAAAATTAAAAATGGAACCAAATTCCAAGAGTTCTACAGATATGGTTTTAAACTTTTATTGAATAACAGATGGTACTACTAATATGAAGTATGGTCACCTTTGTTTTATAATTGCTAAACGTTATTCTTCATAGAGGAAAGGGAAGGAAAGAAAAACCAATGCTTATCGAGATGAGGTCACATATGGAAAACGCAATTTAAAAAAAAATTGTTTAGACTTACGTATTAGACAATAATTAGTATACACAACGATAGGAAAAATTATCGAGTAGAAAAAATAAAAATCAGTTTTATCGTATCTTGCCGAAAGCTATTGATCTATTACGTGTTAATATGACAGACCAGGTTACGTCCCCTGATCAATGGCGGATCCATAATATACACTAAGACTGATTTTTATTTTTAATTAAAATTCTACTCAATATTTTTTGCTAATTTTTGGTGTAGATAGTTATTTTTGTTTGATACATAAGTATATCAAAGAGTATTCCGGTTAATTTATTTGGAACTGCGATTTTCAACTTTTTTTTCATATGTGACATCATCTTGATAAGTACGGAAAAATCATTTATTTGTCAGAATGACGGCAAAAAACGGGGCAACGCAGACAGGATTTTATTTTATATTCACGTTTTTTGTTGTTAAACAAAAAAAAACTAAACATGCAGTTACTACAATTACTGAGATATTGGTAATGTTGTGGAATGCCATACTCAACCATTGCCGTTGTTAACCATTTTTTGGCACTTTTGCAGAATAGAGACGAGACGAAATTTATTTATTTTCATTTTAGAAGAACTCCAATAGTGTAAGGGACCGACAACTCTCTCTCTTTTTTTTTTCTTTTTTTTTCACTTTTAAGTATGTAATTTCTCCGAAAATGGAAAATATGATTTTTTTTTAAATAAGTAATGCAAATTCAATTAATAAACAGAACATTTACTGAAGAAATTAAAAAGAAAAGAAAATTTGGGAAAAATCAACAGTATATTTTTTCATTTCAAAACGAAGTCATCGTGTTTGGTTTAACACATTTTTTCCTTGCAGTTTAAAAAAATAATTTTCTCTTGTTTTTTTAAACGAGATAGAATTCAGAAATAAATCGCATATTCAGGGCATTCACGTCCATTTTTGGAGAAATTAGAAATTATGTACTAAAAAGAGAGTTGTCGGCCCCTTACACTATTGGAGCTCTTCTAAAATGAAAACAAATAAATTTCGGCTCGTCCCTATTCTGCAGAAGAGCCTATTTTTTTTTTAAATGACAATAGTAAAACATTTTTTTAAAAAACGAAACATTACCATGATTGATCGTGACCAAACAATTTTCATTTTTTAAATTAAGTTTTATTCTAAAATGTCCAACTTGAAAGTGTAAAAAGATTCCAGAAATAAGAAGCTTTCTCGGCCTTTTGGCTGAGATCAAAGTGTAGTATCTGTTCCGATGGATGCTACACCCCTTAGACCGGTACCGTCTTGACCTTCGGGCCTTGATTCTGCCAGTCTTAGGGGTTGTCCTGTGCAGTTCCTACCGTGGGCTGCTCAGGCATTTTTTGTAGGCCAGAGTGCTCAACTTCTAGAACGCTGGCTTTTCAACCCCACTTTCGACCTTGTGTCACATCTTACCGCTGTGGGAGGGGAATAAATAAAAACGAAGAAATATAGGGGGTTAGGGTTTTATTTTCGTCTTCAATCCATTCAATCTTTTTCTCTTTCATTCAATCACATGGGGGGGGGGAGATATTGTTACGTTCTCTTTTGAGTTCTTCAAGGTTAGCAATTCGGATTCTATTAATTCTTTTAAAATCAGTCAGAGATATTTACGGGTTCCCTAACCCTTTTCCAAAATAAGTTGGGAATCAGTGAACAAGGAACACTTACGGGTTTCCTTGTTAAAAAGATAATTCAGTTGTACACATTTAAAGCCGGTCTGGTATGATTATCATCATTTGATAATAAAAGGGGGGGGTCGAGTTTTAATTAAACAAAACAAACAGCTTTAATATAGTTATACAATTGCAAACATCAGTCAAACAACAAACAAAGGAACAATGAATGTCTACACAACAACCAGTAGAGGAAAAATGTGGCACTTGTGCAGTTTAGTAAACAGCGGCAGATAATCCACAAGAAGTAAGAACATTTTAATAAATTTATTTATTTAATAAAATATAGTTTCTAAAAGAAAAAAAATTGTTATAAAATAAAGTTTATCTTCAATAAAATAACATTTTGGCTAAAAAATTGTAATAAAATATAGTTTTATTATTATTATGTTTGTTTTATAACATTTTAAATTATAATTAAAAAATAAATCACTGTCAATTTCAGAAACTATATTTTATTACGATGTTTTAACCAAAATGTTACTTTATTGAAAATAAACTTTATTTTATAACAATGTGTTTTTCTTTAAGAAACTAAATTTTATTAAATAAATTCATTAAAATGTTTTAATCTATTGGTCGTTACTTCCTACCGCTGTTTACTAAACTGCACAAGTGCCAAATATTTTCTTTAAATGTCGATGCAATAAAATTGGTTTCATTATTAAAAAATAAAAATAAAATAAATCTAACAAAAAAATATGTATTTGTTGTTGGTCATTATATTATTTATCATCAACACATTTGTCATCAGAGAAAATGGTTCGTGTTGAAAATATGTAGGCCTAGAATCCGCACAGAATTGGATCTAAGGAAATGGGGAAGGGTTAACTCGGCGGATCAAGTTGACGATAAATATTTACTCCTCTGCAGGAGTTAGGCACAAGGCCAGTTTTATCTTACTCCCACAAGTAAGATGTGACCACAGCTTGGGTCGAGTAAGTGGGGTTAAAAGCCAGCGCTCGAGAGGTGAGCACTCTGGCCATTTAAAAATTGCCTGGGCAGCCCCGTCGGCATTCCCCGGTAGGGGCGCCTCAGACAGTAAGCAATAAACTTACTCCCCCCCAAAGAGGGGAGGCGAAGCCTGGGAGGGTGGACCTCCTAGAACTGCACAGGACAGGCGTGCAGTATCCATCGGAACAGATACTACACTTACTTCCCAAGTTGACGATATTGTTTGTGGTTGGGAAGATCTTTTAAGATGCTTTAATTTGGTAGGAATGAGTAGGGTTGAAAAGAAAGGTAATATTTTCGTATTACCATTTTCAGGAATTCTGGGTATATGTTACGAGACTCAGCAGAGGCGCGAACGGGGTCCAAAAAAAGAATGAGAAAGGGTTTAAAAACATAAATTTGCAACAAGTGAAGTTGACCTACGACGAGAATAGATATTTTTCTACTTGCCTATGTAATTTGTTTTTATTTTTACGTATTATAAATGGGTTTTCATTAGATGTAAAAAAAAAAATGGCTTGTTTTTTTTTTCCAAGGTTTTTACGAAAACAATATGGTTGCTCCTAGTGATTTCGTTAGTAATCGGCCATGTTGTTTTTCGAAATTACGCTTTCAAAACTATTGATTTCTAATAAATAGCACTTCAAACGGGTTTAAAATACAAACAAATATCACATGCAAGTTTGAAACTAACTTTTACAGCTTACAGTTACTTTTATTTGTTGTAATTTGTTTTTTTTGCGTTTTTACTCTGCTGAGTCTCGTAACATATACCCGGAATTCTTATGGTTTAAATTTTTTTTTTTTAAAACGATGAAAATTTTATAAGATACAAAATGTAAACGCAATTTCACGGAAAGAAATTGTGCATGTTTCAATTATAATGCTTATTAAACAAGAAATAATGAATTTTAATTTGGTGTCCTTCGATAAACGATGCATCCGAATGAAAACATTCTCTTTATGGAATCGACGTAAATCGAACGATCCGGATTCCTGATAATCGATCATCGTACGATGCTTTTAAATGCGGAAATTATTCGAGAGAGAGGGGGGGGGGGACGGAGGGGGAGGGAACGGAGAGAGCGGGGGGGGGTCACAAAATGTGTAGAATCAGGGTTGCCAGTTTGGCCTTTTTAAGGCCAAATTTCACGAATTTGGCCTTTTTTAAAGTAGTTTGGCCTTAGAAAATTCTGTTTGGCCTTTTTTCAGATTTGGCCTTAATTTTGGCCTTTTCCCGATTATTTCATATAAATATTTACTTGATGGTAATTATTAAAGAAAACGTTAAAATTAAGTAACTTAAAAGCAGTTTGTATTTTAAAACTTTGGCCTTTTTTTTTCAAATCATGGATCTGCATGAAAAAATAGCTCCAGTACCCAGAATTGACATAAATATCTGCTAACATTTGTCATTTAAGGAGAAAAAAGCAAATATTTATCTTCTTCTAAGGAAGGGTCACTCTGAAGGGATCCCATTCCCAGATTGGCTTTTTCTTTTGGTAAACTATGATTAAAAAAAATGTAATTATTCTAGAGTTCACTTATCAGACCTTTTTGACACCTATTTGTTAAGTGGTTATATGGCACCTCTTAGAGACTTTATGATCCAGTGACAACTTGGCCCTGTCCAGTCAGGTCACCCGGTCACTAAGTATATTTTCTCTGAAATAATTGATGTTTGAAGCAAATTTAAGTATTAATGCCAAATATAAATGTCGTTTGCTAAAAGAAATGCTGGCAGATAGGATTAATTATTTTTATTTTTTGTTTGCAACTCCTGTTGTTCAGGAATTTGAAATGATAAATTCATTATTTCAAAAAGAAAATATTGACCCACATGAACTGTCAAAACAATTGATAATGCACCATCAGAGTTTGTACGAGAGACTTTACAACAAAGACGGGACATGTAAAACTTTTGAAAATATTGATTTTGGTAGCAATTTCAATCAAGAAATCTATAGGTTTACTGCTGCTGGACAAACAGAAGAAACCTGCAAAATAAAAGAGATGAAATTAAGGTGCCAAACTATGTTGCAAGAAGCCTTGCATCAAATTGAGAAAAGACTTCCCGAAGCTGGCAACATGTTTAAAGGGCTCTCACTTCTCAACCCTGATAAAGTACTGAGTCAAACTTTAAGAAAATTTGAAGATTTGCCATTTCCACATCTCATGGAACATAATATAATTGAGGCACAATACAGAAAGGTTTGTCTGGTAGAATGGTGTGAAGAAACATGTTTTGCAGAGAGTGGCATTCCTTTAGATTCTCTGAAATTCTGGCATGGTGTGGCAAAACACGATAATTTCAAAGAACTTGCAGCATATGCCTTAACAGCTTTAATAACCCCTGCAAGCAATGCAACTGTTGAAAGAATGTTTTCTTTAGTCACTGCGATAAAAACAAAACCTCGTAATAAGACACAGATTAAATTGCTGGATTCTATTGTAAGAATTCGTTCTTACCTTTTATATAACGGGATTTGTTGCAAAGACTTTATATGCACAATTAACATGATAAAGCTGCACAACAGTGACAATCTTTATGGTAAAGAAGAAAGCAGCAGCATAAATAATGATGAAAATATGTATTTAGAAGATGTCCTCCACTATCCGCTATGAGTAATGTAATGGCTCCACCATTCATTTCAAAGAACTTTCAACTTATTACCTTGTATTTCATTTCCATGACCAAATTTGGAATACTGTCTTTTTCACCATTGTAAATAATATATATGTCCATATGTAACTTTTACACAAAGATATTTTACTCCATTTGTAAATATTCAATTAATTATTATACATACATTCAATTATACACCTTCGCAAACAAGTTATATTTCTGTTACTGTTCTACCACATTTACCTCTATTCTGATACCCTTATTATCGTGGACAATCATGAACATTTGTGCATAGCGGCATTTCAATTCAATATTCTTTTGATGTTTTTCATATCTTCCAAAAATAAACTGAATAAATTAAATTTGATTCATGTAAAACCTCAACTTCGTTCTCTTATATTTTGTGTGTTTGTGGATAACTCCAATCTTTAACAGTAATCAATGGAAAATATTTTGAACACATTGTTTAGCTATATTGAAGATGTTAACTCCTACATGTATGCACGTTTTCTCTATTGGTTTCGTCTTGTTTTCTTAGCGGTGAGGATTCAAAGTCTTTCCCTATGAAATTGAAACCGTAGGCTTTTTGATATCCTTTTTGTTTTAGGAATTAAAAAAATATATTTAGATAAATAAGTTCTTGCTAAGAAACATAAATAATCTACAATTTACATACTATTTTTAAATCATACTGGAGGGTATTAAAAAAAAGAATAATATTTTAAAGTGTTATATTTAAATAATTTAAGTTAATAATCTTGTAAAAAACTCACAATTTATCTCTTTTGGAAAAAAAGTCTGATTATATGCCCTTAAAATGCTATCTAATTAGACAATGGCTCGGAAATGGGTGATCATTTTACATTAAATTTATATGCGAAACTGACTCCCACCCTAATTTTTAAATAAATTGTTTTCCCAAAGTTTTTCAATGTATTCACACGTAATCGCCTAAAAACATTAGAATCTACAAATTTACCAACTTTACCTTAAATTATTTAATACTAAAATATTCAAATTATTCTTTACGGTCCTCTGGTACGATTTTTAAAGATATATAAACTATAGTATGTATTGAGTTTATTCATCTAAATATTATCCCCCCCCCCCCCGGCATATTTCTTGGTTTCAATTACCTCTTTGCTTCATCACAACTAAGAAAACAATACGAAACTAAGAGACAAAAACATGCAAACATTTGGAAGTTAACAACTTCAATATGGTCATTTTTTCTTTATAATATATATCATTTTCAATTTGGCCTTTTTTTGGCCTTTTTTCTCCTAAAAGTGTAGCTTCAGTTTTCAATTTGGCCTTTTTTGGCCTTTTTTTCCGAAAAATTTGGCCTTAAACATTTATTATAGTCTGGCAACCCTGTGTAGAATCTGAGTAGAAGTGACAAACGATTTGAAATGGGCAAATTGATGCTTTTTTTTCATGGATCTTAGAAGAGAATATTGTAAATAAAGAAATCTAAATAAGAAAATAAATAAGTTTTTCTTTTCTTTCTTTTTCTTCTTTCTTTCCCATTTTCTTTTCTGGTCAGCAGCTGATTTCGAAATAGAAAAAAAAAGGGAAATACGCGAAGTTTTCCATGTTTCGACGTTAAAGAAGGACTGAATGATAAAATGAAGATTATTGTATTTAGGATTGTCTGGTGTCGGGAACTAAAATCCGAAATTGAATAAACTACAAGTACAGGTGGTCACATGAAAATAAATGACATTTGAAAAATTATTTTTTTTAAATATAAAAAAAAACAAAAAACGCACACATAAAAATAGGAAGTCTTTAATTTTCGCAAATAAACCAAAGACGATGAGTAATTTTAGAAAAATGAAACTGCTTTTTATAAAGACGAAATCGGGACAAAAATTGGCCATCGATTTTACAGAAATAGACTCGTCGGAATCGCATCTTTAGTGGGAGACGCGAAATTTAGAGAATTAAAAAAAATACTCATTTCTAAGATGTGTCGATGAAAGAAAACATTTTGGGAATGTTTTACAATAGCCCTACAGCTCGCGAGTCGGGTTGAAAAAAAGTTGTAGAACGTAGTCAAAAAAATGAATATGCAACAAATAAATGCAACGTACGTCGAGACCGGAGATTTTCCTAGTTTTCTATTCCATTTGTTTGTATGTTTACGTATGGTAAATGGGTTTTTATTAATTAGACATGAAAAAAAAAAAATTTTTTTAATGTCTTCGTTTTTAAAAAACAAAATGGCGTCATTATTTTTTGCTGTCGGTGTCACGTGTGTGTGTTTTTTTTTTACCGGGACTCATAATCAAAGCGGCGTTTTTTTTGGGGGGGGGGGGGTTTGCATTTTTGAAATTTAATTTTATGAAACGAACATTTTAACGGTTTAAGGGTTAGGGCTGGGTTTAGGTTAGGGTTAGGGTTTAGGTTAGGGTTAGGGCTGGGTTTAGATTAGGGTTAGGGTTTAGGTTAGGGTTAGGTTTGGGTTTAGGTTAGGGTTAGGGTTGGGTTTAGGTTAGGGTTAGGGCTGGGTTTAGGTTAGGGTTAGGTTTAGGGTTAGGTTTAGGGTTAGGGTTAGGGTTGGGTTTAGGGTTAGGTTTAGGGTTAGGGCTGGGTTTAGGTTAGGGCTGGGTTTAGGTTAGGGTTAGGGTAGGGTTTAGGTTAGGGTTAGGGCTGGGTTTGGGTTAGGGTTGGGTTTAGGTTAGGGTTGGGTTTAGGTTAGGGTTAGGGTTTAGGTTAGGGCTGGGTTTAGGTTAGGGTTAGGGTTAGGGTTGGGTTTAGGTTAGGGTTAGGGCTGGGTTTAGGTTAGGGTTAGGGTTGGGTTTAGGTTAGGGCTGGGTTTAGGTTAGGGTTAGGCATTTTTTTAAGAAACAGGAAAAATAAACATTACGGTGTGACGAATGAAAATAATATGTAAATAAAAGCACACTGACATGTAAATAAAAAGAAAATTATTTTATTCCTTTTGCTTAGAATGTAGTTTTGTTTTGTTCTTCTGCTTGGCTGAAAAATGCAAACATTGCGCTTTGACTATGAGTCCCAGTAAAAAAACAATTGAAACGAGACGAGAACGAGAGCGGCCATTAACTTTTTTTTTTTTTCATTTCACGTAAGCTAAAACTATTAACTTATAGAAAATAGCACTTTTAACGGATTATAATCATTAATAACTGTCACAGTTAACTTGGAAATTCAGTTTTATCGGCTACGGTAACTTTTATTTGTTGTATATTTGTTTTTTCAGCGTTTTCGTTGTTGGGCTATTATTAAAAATACCCAACATTTTTTTAAATAAAAAAAAAAGGAAAATCATTATTCGTTTTTTTTGTTTTTCTCTTCATTTTATACGCTTACTTGATCCATTGATGAGAGGAAGCGAAAAAAATAGAATAGAGTCAAATCAAAATTGAATGAAATGTTTCTTACCGGAGAGCAGAGAAAGCGACGATGATAGTGAAAAAATTCCTTTTTTATTATTTTCTTTCCCCAAGAAATGAATAATAAGGTTTGCTTTCCGGTGGGATAACAAGGCCAAGCAGTCCGACTGGTAATTAAATCGAAAGAAATGGAGCGAGAGCGCGCGCGAGAGAGCGAGAGTGGCCCCCAAAACAGTAGCAGACTAAATCTCTCCGCCTCTTCTTCTTCTTCTTCTTCTTCTCCTTTCTGGTGCGTCTAGCAGGTGCGCTTCGCTTGGCCAATCAGTTGTGCCATGCGAAAAACGTTCGACAATCATACACTACGGATGGCTAAAAAGGCTAAAAAGGCTAAAATGTTAAAATAACGAATCTACGGATGCTCATCGATGCTATAATATTTTTTTTTTAGTAATTTTGGCGGAATTTTAAATTATATTTTCACCACAACATGAAAAGGGTAATTTTACAAAGGATTAACGGAAAGAGATTAACGGAAAGAGAACACCTTCTAAAATGATTATTTTTTGTTATTGATAAAGAACTAAAGTTTGCGATTGTTGAGAAAAAAGGTGTTTTTTTTTAATAACTGTTTACTTTTTAGAGTGGAGTTTTGTTTCGAACATCAATCCAGTTCGTGTTACTTTATTGTCAAGATAATTGTAGATTTTATAGACATACCCGCTTACTGTCTGAGGCGCCCCTACCGGGGAATGCCGACGGGGCTGCCCAGGCAATTTTTAAATGGCCAGAGTGCTCACCTCTCGAGCGCTGGCTTTTCAAACCCCACTTTCTCGACCCGATCTTGGGTCACATCTTACTTGTGGGAGTAAGATAAAACTGGCCTTGTGCCTAACTCCTGGAGAGGAGTAAATAAAACATACCCGATCATCTCGGCCTTTTGGCTAAGATCAAAGTGTAGTATCTGTTCCGATGGATACTGCACGTCTGTTCTGTGCAGTTCTAGGAGGTCCACCCTCCCAGGCTTCGCCTCCCCTCTTTGGGGAGGAGTAAGTTTATTGCTTACTGTCTGAGGCGCCCCTACCGGGGAATGCCGACGGGGCTGCCCAGGCAATTTTTAAATGGCCAGAGTGCTCACCTCTCGAGCGCTGGCTTTTAACCCCACTTGCTCGACCCGATCTTGGGTCACATCTTACTTGTGGGAGTAAGATAAAACTGGCCTTGTGCCTAACTCCGCGAGGAGTAAATAAACATACCCGATCTTGGGTCACATCTTACTTGTGGAAGTAAGATAAAACTGGCCTTGTGCCTAACTCCGGGAGGAGTAAATAAACATCATCCCCTCGGATCAAAATGGCTTGGTTTTACTAATCCGATTTTTTGTTTGTTTCTTTATTTTGTTTTTTCTCTTTTGGGTGTTTTTTTTATTTTTAAATTAAATAAAATTACATACTTTTTTGTATTATTGTAGATTAACACTCTTAGCTAAATCACCAAAGAATGAGCTTCTTTTGTTTTTTAGGCGATTACATGTGAAACCCCTGAAAAACTTGATGTACAGAAAATAAACAAAAAACAATTATTTTAGAAGTTAGAGTGAGGGATCAATTTCACATATAAATTTAACGTAAACTGATCCCCCATTTCCCGGCCATTTTAGCATTTTAGGCAGTTAACAACAAAAATTTTTTTAATTGTTATGAGATAAATTTTGTGCTTTATTTAAGAGGAGGTTTACTTTTTTAGGCGATTACCTGTGGTTTTAGAACCGTGCCAGTCGGACTTAGGGCCAGTGGTAAAAAGATTTAACAATCCTAAAAAGATAGAATTTGAAAATCATTGTACGTTAAATTTATATACGTGTTATGATTTTTAGATCTCGTTTTGATTTGACGACGCCCGTCATACTGTCGGCACGTGTTACCGTGACGACCGCTACCCAAGTAAGCCTTGTGTACGTGATTCCCGACCGCTTAAAAGTGGAATCGGCTGCATTGGGACTCGTTCTGTAATCGCTGTGATGACACAAAAGTCGGAGCACATGATCATACTTGTTACCGTAGCAATTACACGCGGATTGCTCATGTGCCATGCTCACTGTGGCAAAAAGAACGTCCCAAAAGAAACACAATTTTCTGAATCATGGGGCCATCTTTCATCCGAAGACATATGTCTACTACTACGTCCGCCACTTTTCTATAAATAGTGGGGTCAAGCAACAGGCAGGTAGAGGGACCGCTGGCCACCAAGACCCGCGGCTGCTGCGGTGGGCATCGCGGCCGTTCCGCCCCGACCATCAGTGCTGCTGCTTCTACTAACGACAACAACAACAGTCATCGCTGCTTCTACTACAAACAACAACAACAACAATCATCGCTACGTCTACTCCTACCAACAACAACAGTCATCACTGCGTCTACTCCTACCAACAACAACAGTCATCACTGCATCTACTCCTACCAACAACAACAACAGTCATCGCTGTGTCTACTTCTACCAACAACAACAACAACAGTCATCACTGCGTCTACTCCTACCAACAACAGCAATCATCGCTGTGTCTACTCCTACCAACAACGACAACAACAGTCATCGCTGTGTCTACTTCTACCAACAACAACAACAACAGTCATCACTGCGTCTACTCCTACCAACAACAGCAATCATCGCTGTGTCTACTCCTACCAACAACGACAACAACAGTCATCGCTGTGTCTACTCCTACGACAACAACAGTCATCGTCTTGTCTCCTTCTACCAACAACAACAACAAGTGCTGCCGCTGCTTCCATCACTACCACCAACAACAATGACGACAATTCTTGGTAATTTCCTTCCATTTGTTTGAAAAATAAATGATTAAATTGTTATAGTTTCCATCCTGTGTTGTCTATTCCTTTCTGCTTGCCACCATACGCTTTAATAATATAACATACGTTTAGAGTCGTGAATTGTATGCGGAAACGGGTTGTTGCGTAGATACCCATCCTTTAGGCCTTGCTGAAATATGTTATCATAGTTTGGTTATAAAGACAAACTTCTTCATTTTACAATTTAAATCAGTTTTATTCATAGAGGTTCATCAACACAACAGGTATGGTCTGGTAAAAATTATATAAACAGGAATACGAAATATTGAGTCAGTAGATGTGGATGTACTAGAACCGTGTGGTTGAGTCTGAGTTTTTCATCTGAAGTTGGGACTAAGGGGAAAGACAGGAGCATGCCGTCTTGTCACCTTGACACTTCAACACCGACTGTTTAGAAAGAGTGGGAAAATGAAAGTTTGCCAGAAGTGCCTCCCACGCAAGTGTTCTTACGAGACAATGTATCAATCACTCTGCAAGTGAGAATAATCTAGTGCAAAAGAAAATAGATCATAATCATATAACTGCTACATTACTTCCTGCTTAGGCTTATAGCCGATTAAAACAAGATATGCTTAGTAGGAGCACAAAAGAATTAATTTAAACAAACATGCAAATTGCATCAAAAGTGAAAATGAATGTTCAGTTCGATCTAAAATGTCTTTTGTTTGCCGAAAAGAGAAAAATGTCTGTTCTTTTGCTGAAAAATGGCTGTTCTTTTGTTGAAAAATAGCTGTTCTTTTGCTGAAAAATAGCTGTTCTTTTGCTGAAAACTGGCTGTTCTTTTGCTGAAAAATAGCTGTTCTTTTGCTGAAAAATGGCTGTTCTTTTGCTGAAAAATGGCTGTTCTTTTGCTGAAAAATGTCTGTTCTTTTGTTGAAAAATGTCAGTTCTTTTGCTGAAAAATGGCTGTTCTTTTGTTGAAAAATGGCTGTTCTTTTGTTGAAAAATGTCTGTTCTTTTGCTGAAAAATGGCTGTTCTTTTGCTGAAAAGAGAGCAATACTTGTTCGTTACTGAAAAAAGAATAAATGCAAAAATAAAATAAAACGTAGGTACCTTTTAACCGAGTAGACATTATCTGATTCAAAGATGGAAAATCTGATAACTCAGATATTGACAGTCTTGCATGACTTGCAGGGGGTGGGGGTGGGGGGGCAATTGACATGTCTACCAGATTGTGTAGTGGTGATGTGTGTCGGAAGACATGATTTCGGTGTCTCTGGAAGTTTCATATCAGTTGGCTCGGGAAAATTGAGTGTACATAGAACATGGGGTTCTTGGGTGCCAGTGTCCAAAAAGGCTTGTTTCACCCTATTAACCAATACAGTCTCTTTTGTACCCTCAATGTCTTTGTGAACTGCTGATTTAATATTTTGTTAATAGAAAATTTGATTGGCCCTTTCTTCTTCTCTGCACCCTCTCTCACAGACGTGATGTTGCTAGTTTCAGTCTTTTCTATAAATACTATTATGGCATGTGTTCTTCAGAATTCTTTTGTTCCAGCTCATTTGACTCGTTGGTCTAGTGGTCTTCAATACCTAATTGTAATACAACTTCCTATTCCAGTAGCTTCTTTCCAAGAACTGCAGGCTTGTGGAACTCTCTTCCTGCTGACTGTTTTCCTCCTACCTATGACCTTGGTCTTTTCAAGACTAAGGCCAATAGGCGTCTCCTGTCTTTGCGATAACCATATTTCGTTCTTATTAGCGCCTTACATCAAGTGCCTTCATGCCTTGTCTGGAGCGATTTCCATTTAAAAAAAAAAAAATTTCTTCAGACAGTTAAAATAGCATCTGAGTCTGTCTATGTATTGATCCGGATGAACATATGACCAGGTAATGCCAGTGGAATTCCGTAAACCAGTTCTGCTGGAGAATATCCCAAACCCTTCTTGATAGTAACATAGCAACCAAGGAGAACAATAAGTACATACTCAATCAATCGTTGAGGATCAGGAGCTGCACGTAAAGTTGCGTTCAATTGACAATGAAAGCGCTCGATCATACCATTAAAAGCTGGGTCATAGCTAGTGGTCCTTTTATGCTTAACACCCAGAATTTGGGAAAGTTCTTGAAATAGATGGGATTAGAATTGCCTACCACGATCAGTGGTAATTGTTGCAGGGACACCACAATCAGGGCATGCGCATTGCGCATTGCGCAACAGTCTAAGCAGAAATATCACTCAAAGGAATTGCTTCAGGCCAACGAGAAAAACGAGAAATACAGATTAACTGACTGACCGGTCACTAAGTCAATGTGGATATGGTTAAATCATGCATCAGGAGTACTTCAGTCTTTCAGTAACTCCGGTTGATTGAGTACTTCAGGATGGGACAATACCAGTCGAGGAAAAGACCCATTTCGGTAGCCTTTTATCTGTCAGGCTGAGGTATTGGTTCTGGCTAGCCTAGGAGGTGCATCCTTCCAGGCCTTGACTCCCCTCTTTGGAGTGGAGTAGGTTTATTGCTTACTGCCTGAGGCGCCCTGACCGGGGAATGCCGACGAGGTTGCCCAGGCTACTTTTGATAGGCCAGAGTGCTCCTTCTTTAGGGGCGCTGGCTTGATTCTTTCACCCTCCTTCCGACCTTGTCACATATTCCTGCGGTGGAAAGGAATTATATAGTTGGATCAGGAGTACTGAAAGTTCCGAGATGGGCTCGTATATGCCTGTGCTCTTTAGATTTCTGGCAGGATAAACAGATATGGGTCCAAGAAATGATTCACATTTCATATTCGGCCAGAAGAACCTAAAATAAGTTTCACTGTGGCAGAAATTCCGACGTGAGCCAAATCATGCAAAGAAGAAAAGACAATTTGCATTGAGCTTCATGAACAAAAGGGCGAATTCAAGGAAGTCTGGCACAAGATTTGTTCATCCGATGACGTAGGGATGTGAATGTACTGAAATTTACAAGTAGCAAATTCTGAAGCTGACAGGTCCAAGGCCATTTGACGATGGTTGACGTCCTCAGGTGAAGAAATAGCACTGATGAGAAGACAAGACAATGTGTCTGCCACAGTATTCTGTGAACCGGATATGTGCCATATGTTGCTGGAGAAAAGGGAAATTAAATCCACATGCCTGGCTTCTTGTCCAGCTTAGCACATAGTGTGAACGTAAGGGGACGATGGTCTGTAGAAATGACAAATTCCTGACCCTCCAGCGTGTGGCGAAAATTTTTAATTGCTGAATAAATAGCCAAAAATTCACGTCCAAAAGTACTATATCGAGTCAAGCGTCAATTGACGAGAGAATTAGGACAATAGTTGGATTTTCTGCTGGTGATGTTGCCGTAAAACTGCATTGACTGCAAAACTAGATGAAAATTAAGGATCAGGTATAGAATGTGACAACAAAGATGAATCCACAAGCTTCTTTCACCTCGTTAAAGGCTTTCAGGTGTCAGTAAAATAGCTACAGCTTTCTTTTTTCTATTTTTCAAATGATCGCGAAGAACTGTCTGTAATAATTTAATAGTTCCTAGAAAATGTTGCAACTTTAACTTTTCATGAAGAGCTAATGACATGACTCCATAAGACAAGACTTGTAGCACCAAAAATATATTTTGTCCTGACAAACACTCAAAGAGAAGATGGAGATATATATAATGTTCCTCCGACGAGGGACTAGCGACCAAAATAATGTCAATACGAAATCCAAGTCACATAGTACTTCGTCCATAACATGCTGAAAGGTACTAGGTGCGTTAATGTAAGCAGACATGGTTAAAAATGTGAACGCTCCAAAAGGAGTAGTTACAGCAGTCTTCAGAATATCAGCCGGATTAACCAAAATTTGATGGTAAGCTTTTATCAGAACTTACTTAGAAGAAAAAATATTACACAATGAAAAGACAAAGTGAAATCCTGAATATCAGGGACAGTATAGCGATCGGGGACAGTAATCGCATTCAAATGACTAAAATATATGGTGGGACACCAATCCCCGGAATGCTTTGGAACCATATGTAAAGGAGACGCCCAAGGGCTAGATGAGGGACGAATAATCCCTAGTTGGAGCATGTGATTAAATTCAGCCATCGCCATCTTTCTCGGGAAACCTGGGTCTTTTACTGCGGACGGACCACCTGCAGCTGCTTGGTTGATCCAGGGTTTCATTACCTCGCTCAGAACGTGGATATAGTCATTGCTGTTCAGCCTAAGGCTGTCAGGAACGAAGTGGGGTGGCATGATGTCACCTTCACTGCTGACGACACTATGGTTGTCGCTGGAAACGGTGTCAGCATGACTGGGTTGGGTACGTTTTTGGATGAGGCAACAAACCACTTTTTGTTGTGAGAGTTGATCTGGTTTTGGCAGAAGTTGTTCTCATCGGAGAAGAAATACAGCACGTCTGGCTGCAGGGGGTGTTTCAACTTGTTGATCACCTTCAATTGCATCGCCTTTCACAGAAATTGCCCTTTCCTCATCTTGTATAAAACATTTCCTCATCTACGCATTTTCCCCTACCATTGGTGCACATTGATTTGCTTGGTTCAGTATCAATGAGATCTTCAACTTCAGCAACAAACTCTGGTGTCAGATCGTCGATCATGCGTTTTTCTCTCTGATGTTGCCTCATAGTTGAATCCTGAATCTTTCAATTCCTTTTTGAGTTTTTTTTTTTACCATCCTTCTGCTGAGGCTGAGGACGTCTAATTGTTCTTCTGGATTCCAAGGAGAACTTCTGGAGAACTTTTGGAGAACTGTGCCTCTTTCACAAATATAGAAGTTCTAAATTGTCTATAATCAATTATTCTGCAAAAAAAAAAAAGAATGGAAATATAGTCATTGTTTCTGTCCTGTTTTATGTAGAATAGACCCCCTAACATTTATCTCCCTTAGCCGGCCCTTTTTTCTTAGAGGATTCCATCAGATTCGTCACCGGCTATATCTTTCTGGTGCCTGTCCCCCTGCTCTTTGTAGCCACCTACTTCGTGACCCTCAAGGAGAGTTTTTCTACTTCTTTAAATATTCTGACGTTTTGAGCATCGCCGGTAAGAAATGTTGCCTTTCTTCTCTCTAAGGCAGGGACGAGCAACCTCCGGCCCACAAAGGCTTAGTGTCCGGCCCGCCACCCTGCTATGCTTTATTATTGCAATCCGGCCCGCGGACCTCCCAGTAAAACTCATATCATTTTGTGACATAGACGTAAAAGCAGGTTTCGATTAAGATTTACAGTGGGAATAGAAGGAGCAACCATTGTGTGCGACTTGTCAAGTGCCATACACAATGAAACACTTTATTCTCAGAATATGTTGATTTTGCTCCCATGCGACGAAAATACTACAATGTTGGTACTATGAAGGAATTATTTAAAGACATCAGAGTAGAAATCATAATATCTTTTCTGAAAATGGTGGGTTTATACCCAAAAATCTAATATCTACAAGTTCAATAAACCAAACTTCCCTAGGAAAAAAATTAATTAATTGCAGACTGTTCACTCAAGAAATATGCACATATAAAAGAAATTCATCCAAATCTGTTAAACAAACAGAAAAAACAAATTTAAATACATCAAGAAACGATAGATTTTACCGGTTTCGTTCGGATCAATGAACGTCTTCAGAAAAAGTAAAGAATTTATTCGATAACGGTAAAAACATAGGAAAAAGAAGAACGCAGAACGTGATGTTATTGGCACGTGTTTAACTATTTAACTAAAAGAAAGAATAATGAGACGCGTGCGGCAGAGACGTTAAATGGGAAAGTGGGGGGAGAAAGAAAAAGAGGGGAGAAAGAAAAAGAGGGGAGAAAGGAAAAGGGGGGAGAAAGGAAAAGGGGGAGAAAGAAAATGGGGGCAGAAAGGAAAAGGGGGGAAAGAAAAAAGGGGTGAGAGAAAGAAAAAGAAAGAAGTTTCTGTATATTCCGTCTTCCATTGTAGATGGAGTCTGAGATATTTACACCCCCGACTGTTTATCTTGGTACCTCTCCTTCTTTCCGAACACTTAATGGGTTGCACAGGCCCTTCATCTTAAATGATCTCCCTCTTGGGCGTTTCTCCCTTTACGGATTTTAAGGGTTTCTGGAAGTTTGCACAATATCGTCTCTTCTTACACACAACACCGACATGTACTTAGGATTTTATTGAGTATCTAGAAAGTTTCTCTCTCTCTCTCTCTCTCACACACCCTCTCTTTTTTCTCTCCCCCCCCCCTCCACCTCTCTTTCTCTTTAATAACAAGGCTTTCTGGATGTTTCCCCTCTTAGCGTTTTTCTCATCTATATAAAAGACAAAAAACGTCTGATTTTCCCCATCCAATGCAGACCTAAATGTACCTTGAGGATTGTTGATAGCATAAAGAAAATTAATACAAACGCCCCCCCCCCCACTCTTAATTGATTTTCAATCTAAAATTAGTAAAAATGTAAAATTTCACAGAAGGAATTTTTGTACAAATAAAAAAGTTGAATTGCAGAAAGGATTGGGAATTTTAGTAACGATTCCATGGTTGAAAATTTGGGGGATCACTCTGTATTTTATTTTATTTTATTTTATTGATAACTAGGCCCTGTAACAAGATTGAACACAATTTTTCTGAGGTAAGATTTTACTCATAATCCAATAATGGTAATTGTTATTCGTTCAGATTTTCTCACAAATTTGCGATAAAATCTAAGGATAGCGGAATAAGAAATGTCACTTTTCAAATAACAAATTACTATAGATGTTTTGCTTTCGTCTTCTCATAGATAAGAACCCATTCCCTAATCCTAACCCTAACCCTAATCCTAACCCTAACGTCAACTGACTCTGCTACTAAGATTATGATGCCAGAATTGTCTGCAGATTCTTCTATAATTGCAAAAAGTGTAAAAGATGTTGAATAAAGGATCCTTGTTGATTTATATGAAGATTTGTAATCTGGGAGAAAGTATTAGGTTCCTCCTATTTTTTTATTTTAACATTTAATGGTCCTTAGGCAAAACTGCCTCTCCAAGAGAATCGTGTTCTTGAATTTCAAAACTATGTTGGTAACACCCATGAGAGATACTTAAAATGTCTGGACCTTGAAGTGACTTCAAATTCTGAAATAATAAGTTTTTTCGGGTTTTCCTTTTTTCTTTTTTTTACATTCGAAATCATGAAACGTGTTGGTCATTATAGGGGCGAGGTTTTAGTTTGCTAATAAAAAATATTTACGGTATAAAAAATGTTGGGGCAAAATATTGACGGTATAAAAAATGACGGTAAAACATATTGACAGTATAAAAAATGACGGTAAAACATATTGACGGTATAAAAAATGACGGTAAAATATATTGACGGTATAAAAAATGACGGTAAAACATATTGACGGTATAAAAAATGATGGTAAAACATATTGACGGTATAAAAAATGACGGTAAAACATATTGACGGTATAAAAAATGACGGTAAAACATATTGACGGTATAAAAAATGACGGTAAAACATATTGACGGTATAAAAAATGACGGTAAAACATATTGACGGCATAAAAAATGACGGTAAAACATATTGACGGTATAAAAAAATGATGGTAAAACATATTGACAGTATAAAAAATGACGGTAAAACATATTGACGGTATAAAAAATGACGGTAAATCATATTGACGGTATAAAAAAATGACGGTAAAACATATTGACGGTATAAAAAAAATGACGCACTAACAACTTTTCTTTTGACATTCTTATGAATTTTATATACTATTAAAAGTTATGGTGCTTTTGGTGGTTGTCTGTTCATACGCAAATAAAAAAAAACATCTGATTGGTTGATAAAAAGGAATAGGCAAAGTACACATTACTAAGGCCATTCACTAAGATTCTTGACGTTGAGTTTTTTTACATTTGCCATACCCAAGTTCGAATCTCACGTAAGTTGTCGGATTTTTCGTGGGTGTTAACGAAAAACCGCTCTAAACAAAGGTCACGTTATCTAGGACAATTATCATAAAAAAATTATAACAAGAGAGAAGGAATGGAAGAATACAAGATGTTCGTAAAAGTTAAAATAAAGTTTTATTTACAAAAAAAAGTTAGCTTGGACTGCTTTTTTTTCCAAAGCTGGAATAAATAAATTATTCCTGGATAACATACAAAAAAAATAAAAATCAAAAAAATACAACATCAGGATTCCTGAACATTAAAGTTAGATACAACAAAAATTGACACAACCTAAGCAAAGGAATAAATCCTTTTAAAACATGAACTTACTATAAAGTCAGTAATCTTACAAATCAATCAAAAAGTCTCTTTTTTTCTTTACACCAAAGTTACAACCAAAAGTAATAAAATTAACAAACCGTGCTGAAGGCTGAACATAATTTCCACGATAAAAATAACTCTTTTTTTATTTTACCAAACGTCTGTCAGAAAGGTCTTTCTTTTTCTTCTTTTTCTTCAATAATTTTCTTATAGCAACTCCACGAAGAAATACGTCACAAGAACAGTACAAATTTCAAATAAACATAATACTTGCTTTTCTTTTTTTCACCGAGTGTCCCAAATAGCATCACGCGCGAATATAAGGATTCAACTTGCAAAGTTATATCTTTCAAATCGATCTGTGTTGCAAAGACGATCACTCTCTATGATTCTTAATCTCTGATTAGAATCTTCTCGACAGCAAAGTATTTCAGTTCACTGGAGCTAAGCTCTTCAACATAGGCAATTTCGTGCCCGGAGTTATCTCGTTCAAATTCTCCATTTCTTCATTTCAAGCCTCTGACTTGAAACCTCTTCTAAGGGAAATATTCGTTGACTGAAGGAAGAATATTTCATACAAAAAAGGCAATTCTTGCCCGGAGATAATTTTATCTCCTAATTTCCTCAAGTAGAAATTCTTTACAAAATTTAACGTCCAAACTAGGGACGAAGAAACAGGTTTTAACATGTGTCGGCTCCGGCGTCCAACCCTGTTCTGATTAAATTTCGCGCCGATATCAAATCCAAACATAACCAATGCATCATTGCTAAAAATAGAAACATGTAAATGAACATAGAAATTCATTGTAGTTACTTACTCTCTCTCTCTCTCTCTCTCTCTCTCTCTCTCTCTCTCTTGAAAATTTGAAGTAAATGTATTTTTTCCACAAATTTTCACACATATTGAATGAGTTTGGTTCCTTTTGTTTCACAAATAATGTTTACTACAAAGCGGTAGAAGCTTGATAAAGATGGAAATTGACATACCCAGGTACTGTAGCAACTCAAAGAGTGAGAATAAACTATTGATTAATGTTAGATTCTGCACTCATACATGCATTCAATGTATACACATTGGTGTTCCATGCATGCATAGAAGAGAGCGACAGCAATGGCGGTGATGAGTATGACATTAATGATGAATGATGAATGTGGTTATTTTGTGTGAGTTGTGTGACAGTGAAGCAAAAGCAGCAGCCCTAGCTTCATAATGTTGGCAGAGACTGCGTATGTATATATATATATATATATATATATATATATATATATATATATATATATATATATAATATGAAACTAAAAGTATACTTTTAGTAGATAGAACCTATAGTGAAATGGTCAAAGCTCAATATACGAGATAGAGCAATTATAAAGATAAATGAAAGAATGTACGAATGACAAATTTATTTCAACTTCGATTGTTCAATGCAAGGTGTACTCGGTAATAAAATTATGTTTATTATTCTTTCCTTAAGCCAAGGCTTCTGCTTTTAGCTTATAATAACCCCACCCCAACTCGCACCAGCTTTATTGCTTACTAGCAATAAACAGTATCCAAACAATCCCTCCCCTCTCCCTTCCCAGCATCAGCCATAGCTCATCATCCATATCTTATATATATATATATATATATATATATATATATATATATATATATATATATATATATATATATATGTATATGTATGTATGTGTGTGTGTGTGTGTGTGTGTGTGTGTGGCACGTTTTTAGCATGAAATCTGAATTTTACTTACGTGTGATGTCGATCTACCCTATTTCGGATGTAGATGGACTCTTCCAGAAACTATCAACAGAGTTATGACTAAGTGTCATGACAGTCATGGCTCCAGTCATTTGTCATTCGTTGGCAGTATACATACCAGTCAACAATCTCATCTCGACAATCAGTCCGGCAGAAACTAGGCCATTTCGGTGTCAGGTATTTGTCCTGGGTAGTCTTAGGAGGTCTACCCTCCCAGGCCTTACCTCCCCTCTTGAGGGTGAAGTTAGTTTATGGCTAACTTCCTGAGGCGCCCCGACCGGTGAATGCCGACGGGGCTGACCAGGCTATTTTTAGGAGGTCAGAGTGCCCCCTTCATTAGAGGTGCTGGCTTGATTCTCCCCATCTTCATGCCTTGTGTCACATCTTCCTGCAGTTGGAAAGAAGTTAATACTGTCATGGCGGCAGTTATAGCCACAGTAAAAAAAGAAAAGTCTGAAATTAATATGAATAAAAAAATTGTTGTATCACTTTCAGGCATCCGTAGACACTTTATTCAAGCTTTTTCCACCGGAAGCCAGCGTTCCTCCTTGTTATGCGCATCTGCCAAAACTTGGCAAACCAGAAGAGTAAGCGACCCAAAACAGTAACTAAATTTGACCGAACACCGTTGGCTGCTGACTTTGAGACGGGTACACTTCTGGTTTGCCTACTTCTTTTCGTCTGACATATTTTTACGTTCCGTTCCAATTTTTATATCGGCTAGTTTTAGAAACGTTCATATTGAATTTATGTAGGCTAGTTGAAACAGTGTTGTTTTTTTTCTATTGCATACGTAATACTAAATTGACTTTAACGCCAATACGTGGACGATTATTTGAAAGGGAATACTTTCGGTAGACACCGTGTTTGATTACTTTCACATGGGAAGTTGTTTACGTGTGATACCATTGGTTTAATGGCATTTTCTTTAACCTTCGGCCGTTTAACGTGTCATAGATGAAATGAAAAAGGTGTAATTTAAAGAAAAAACAGTTTATGATGAACTTAAATATTTGCGATGAACAGAACTCTACTCCATATTTTTGTACGATTCGCCCCGTTTCACGTGGACAATGGCAGGACGCGACCGGCACTTCTCAGAGACGTAACTTTGCGACTGCGTCGAACGTTGTCGACGACGACGACGCGTGGGTTTCAAAGGCAGAAATCTCCCCCAAAAGAGACGGATTTGTCTAAGATTCGAAACATTGGTGTCATGGCCCATATCGATGCCGGCAAGACGACCACAACAGAAAGAATTCTCTATCATACGGGGTTCAGTCGTTACATGGGTAATGCTTTCACTTTCTTTTCTCATCGTTTCCACAGATGATTTCAAACATTTTCAGGTGCATCTCCAGTTTAGCAGAGACATTCAAAAAAAATAAAACAAACTGAAAAAATCACGTAAATTAATCAAGTTGTTTTTATTTTATAAATAAAAATTAAATTTTAACGATTAACAAATAACGTGGAAATACGGCCTCCATTAAGGCTTATTATGAATTTCGGTTATCTCCCTTGAAGTCGTAATGGAGGACGTATTTCCACGTTATTCGTTAATCGTTAAAATTTAATTTTCTGGGAATCTTTTACGACACTCAGCGGAGTAAAAACGCTAAAAAAACAAATATACAACAAATAAAAGTAACTGTGGGCTATAAAAGTTATTTTCAAACTTGCCTGTGGCATTTGTTTGTATTTTTAGACCGTTACAACCGCTATTTATTAGAAATCAATAGTTTTGTCACAGGAACATGGAAAAAAATGGCCGATTTTTTTTTTTGGGGGGGGGGGTAAGGAATGAACGTGAATACGTCATCTTGAATTTAGTGAAAACCAGTGGGAAAAAAAACAAGAATTTTTTTTTTACATCTAATAAAAACCCATTTATAATACGTAAAAATAAAAACAAATTACATAGGTAAGTAGAAAAATATCTATTCTCGTCGTAGGTCAACTTCACTTGTTGCAAATTTACGTTTTTAAACCCTTTCTCGTTCGTTTTTTGGACCCCGTTCGCGACTCTGCTGAGCGTCGTAAAAGATTCCCAATTTTCTTTTATAAAATAAAAACTACTTTATTAATTTACGTGATTTTTGGTATAGGATATATTCAGTTCGTGACATAAGATATTCATCAGTTGTTTTTTTTTTTAATTTATTTTTTTCGAATGTCTCTCTTAATCTGGATAAGCACCTTTAATTTTTACGGTATTTTAAGGTGAAAGTACAGAATACTTAATAAAGCCCCCCCCCCTCCCCCCACCCCGTGTTAAGAATGGCTTTCTAAATAATAACGTTATTATTTCAGCCTGGTCTGTAAGCTGCATATGTAAAAAAAAAAAAAAATTAAATGTTTTTAAATTTACAATTTTTGAAACGCTTAAAAATAATTAACATGGGAAATTAAATGTTTTTAATTCTTGAGTATGACAAATATATTTACAATTTTTCGTGGTCACACGGAAAGAGGGGAATGCGGCAACTATTAGGAACCCGACAGGACATGTTTCCATTAACATTTTTTAAAAATACATGGTAATCCGGCATCAAAACCGAGACCTACAAAAATAGTATTTGTACGTTTAGCTTTTGTAAGTATGGATGTCCAAAAAGACAATCAGAAAAAAAAAGCGTACAGGGCGGTGAATCTGCCAGTACACGCTATATTACATTCCTGTGTTTTTGATTTGCTAGATTACGTCCACATATCGTTTGTATTATGAAGTTTAAATATTTGTTTAAATTATTTGTGGTTCTCTTATCGATCCTGAACCAGTTTTCGTGACGTTCGACTACGCAAACGCCCGAGAGTTGACGAGCCGATTTGTACCAGACGACAATTTTGGGGTATTTTTAACAATAGCCCTACAACGAAAAAACGCTGAAAAACAAAACAAATATACAACAAATAAAAGTTACTGTAGCATGTAAAAGTTGATTTCAAAGTTACCTGTGACATTTATTAATGATTATAATCTGCTAAAAGTGCTGTTTTTTTTATAAATCAATATTTTTATCACACGCAGACTGGAAAATAAAATGGCGGCCGCTTCTTCACATTTTCGCAGACTCGTGTTTTTTTTTACTGGGACTCATATTCAAAGCGCAATTTCATTTTTCAGCCAAGCAAAAGAACAAAACAAAGCTACATTTTAAGCAAAATAAATAAAATCATTTTCTTTTTTGATTTACATGTCATTGTGCTTTGATTTACATATTATTTTCATTCGTCACACCGTAATGTTTTTTTTCCTGTTGTTTCTGTAAAAAATTCCTTACCATAACCCTAACTCCAAATGTTTTTTTTCCCTGTTTCTGTAAAAAATTCCTTACCGTAACCCTAACTCCAGCCCTAACCCTAACTCCAGCCATAACCGTAACCCTAAACTCCAGCCCTAACCCTAAACTCCAGTCCTAACCCTAACCTCTAACCCTAACCTCCAGCCCTAGCCCTAAACTCCAGCCCTAGCCCTAAACTCCAGCCCTAACCCTAACCCTAACTCCAGCCCTAACCCTAACTCTAACTCCAGCCATAACCCTAACTTCCACATGGGCAGCTTAGACTTGGCAAAGAACGACCCTACCAGGCTATAATGCCCACACTTCTGGCAAATTTTATTGTCTCGTCGATGTCAGTACTAAAGCGTACTCCTATCGACATAATGGTCAATTCGCTCATGGCACGATGTATGAGTTGCGCTTGGGTCATTTCCGCACGTCTTTGCAGCAACAAGAAATTCATGGAAATGTCCCCCCACCCACCCCCAATGACGTAACGACAAGCGTGCTCATTCGGTGACCAAAATGATCGTTAAAATGTTCGTTTCATAAAATTAAATTTCAAAAATGCAAACCAAAAAAACGCCGCTTTGATTATGAGACCCGGTAAAAAAAAAACACACCACATGACAATTGTTGACGCCATCTTTATTAAGTAAACTTTTTGTTGCCGAAAAAAATTTTTTTTTTTTCATGTCTAATAAAAACCCATTTACCATACGTAAACATACAAACAAATGGAATAGAAAACTAGGAAAATCTCCGGTCTCGACGTACGTCGCATTTATTTGTTGCATATTCATTTTTTTGACTACGTTCTACAACTTTTTTTCAACCCGACTCACGAGTTGTAGGGCTATTGCTAAACATTCCCCAATTATGATACAGTGCTGCGTCCTATGATAATAATGTCTTGCTTGTTTTTTTTTTTTTGTTGTTGTTGAGTTTAAAGAAACAACAAAGAAAATTAAACATATTTTCATGAATTTTTTGAAAGAAACAACAGGAAAAAAATAGCGAGGTTACTGTTATAAATGAATACTGTATTAAAAAAAACAAAAAAACGTACCAAAATTACTTTTATCACAACATTTTTTAAATTTTATTATTTATTTTTACTTGCTCGCGATGATACTGCAGTGCAAAGCTGTTCGTAATTCATTTTGGGTTTATTTCCTTCAAAAAAACTTCCTGGCAAAAAATCCGTCTTCGAAAGCACTTATTTTCACTTTGTAACAAAGTTATCGGCTGCTCGCTGCTTCGGCTCATCAACACTCGGCCGTTTGCATAGGACAGCCGAACGATTCCGAGTCGAACGTCACGAAAGCTGGTTCAGGATCCATATCAGTACCTTATTTGTAAACACAGAAGAAATACATAAATTTTGGACAAAAACACATTATCTTTAATAAAAATGCATGTTACGTAAATATTAAAAAAATGCCAAGACTTTTTTTAAATAACATTACTAAATTTTTAATTATAAAATATAAAAATTCCATGACTTTAACTTTTTTTAAATATTAATAAAAAAAAATTGTATGTAAAAAAAACATTCATTGAGTTTTCTGAAAATATTGAGCTTGCCATAAAGAATATCCTTTCGGATCCTCCCATCGTCCATTCACCTGACATGGCCAAGTCACCGTAGTCGCTGTTGGGTGAACAGAGAAAACATGTTCGGGATGTCTGCCTGATCAAGGACGGCCTTGTTTAAGATGTGGTCCTGCCAGTTGATTCCTAGGAATCTTCTGAGGTTGCACAGGTAGAAGGTGTTGAGTCTGTTCTCTTGGCGGAAGTAGAGTGCCCACGATTCACTGCCGTAGAGCAGCGTGCTGAACACGCAGGCCCAGTACACTTTCATCTTGGTATTGGTGGTCAGCATCTTGTTATTTCAGACTCTCTTCGTCATGCGAGCCATGGCTGTTGCTGCCTTGCTGATACGTTTGTGGAGTTCTGCATCCAGGGAGAGATTACTGGAGATGGTGGAGCCGAGGTATGTGAAGTCCTCGACAACCTCGAGGGTGGAGTCGCCAATGGTGATGTTTGGGGTACTGCTTACATATGGCTGAGGATGTTATTTTTTTTAGGCTGATGGTCATGTTAAACTCTCTGCATGCATGCGTGAAGCAGTTGATTAGTCACTGCAATGCAATTTAGAGTGTGTCGTTAGCGCTGCATCATCAGCAAAGAGCATCTTGCACATAAGTACCTTCTGCACTTTCGTCTTAGCTCGAAGGCGAGCAAGGTTGTAGGGGCTGCCACTGCTTCTGGTATGGAGGTACACTCCATCCTCCGACTTGTTGAACGTGTAGGACAACAGCAGAGAGAAGAAAATGCCAAAGAGTGTCGGAGCGAGTATGCACCCCTGTTTCATCCCGCTCGATTGGGAAAGTGTCCGAGGAAGAGCCATCGTACTGTACGGTGCCCTGCATATCCACATGAAAAGATGTGATAATTTTCAGGAGCCTTGGGGGGGGGGGGACATCCAATCTTCAGAGTGAAAAGTCCCTTTCTGCTGACAAGGTCAAAGGTCTTGGTTAGGGTGATGAAGGCGATGTACAGTGGTTGTCTCTGTTCATGGCCTTTTTCCTGGAGCTGTCGTAGGGAAAAGATCATGTCGACAGTTTATCTTCCTGCTCTAAACCCACACTGTGCCTCGGGGTATACACGCTCTACAAGTAAATGCAACCTGCTGAGGACGACCCGGGCGAAGACCTTCCCGACAACACTGAGGAGGGCTATTCCATGGTAGTTGTTGCAGTTACCGCAGTCGTCCTTATTTTTGTACAGAGTGATGATGCTTGCGTCATGCATCTCCTGGGGCAAAGTTGCTTTTTTCCAGCATTGCTGTAGTATCTGGTGCAGGTGGTGGAACAGGGTTGTCTTCTTTCCCACCTTGATGATTTCTTTGTTTGGTGCAGGGTTTTTAGTCGATTTTTTGGTCTTTTCTCTAGCTCCAAGCGTCCATTGAAGCAGGCAGACTTTCTGGCTGGGAGCTGCCCAGTTTGAGGCAGGCGGGTGCTGACCAGTGGAACTGCGATGGTTCCTCCCACCGTCGGAGACAACCTGGAGTGACGCCAATTGTTCATAGCTTATTACTGCTGTCTCCCGTATTGTTTCTTACGCTGCAAACAGCGGCACTGAAGTGGCCTCTCTAGGGTGCAAGCCTGGCCAATTTGTATAGAGATCCTGAGCTGCTCAGACATCAGGATTCTCCTCTCGGCCTCGCTGATGTGGTCCAAAGGAGAATTGAGCAATACATTTGGCACCTGCTTAGCTGCAGGGGCTCCCCGGAAAGAAGTAATTGTGAAATTAAACCGCCTTAGGGGCTCCACGCTGGATTTAGTTTCAGGGTTTACCTCCATAGCCTTTTCTTCTCGCGGAGATACCTACAAGGCCGTGGGACCATCATCATCCAATGTTGTCATTAAAGTTCTTCTTGGAACTCTTCTGCCATGGCCGGTGACCTGCGTCTAGGAGATTCATATGCCCAGTGGTGCCATGTAAATACACCACACCCTCACATGGTTTAACCTGCTAACTGAAGCATTTTCCCCGGGGCATGGCGCTTGGAGCCAACATATGAGAGATTTAGATGAGTGAGAACCAGTGATGCCGTCCACCCTACCAGGTAGGATGCAGCTTGCCAAATTTGCAAGGTACTACCTCTACCCAGAGTCCCGATATGCCCCATTATTTAATAATGGCGTATCTAATATAGAATATATTGCAGGAGAAATTGTGTGACATAATTTGCACGGTGGACTAATCCACAAAATTCGGAAACAATATTTGTAAAATAAGAAAGAAATCCACAAAAAATCAGACAATAGATTAATACAGTGGATTAATTTGTACTGTCACCGCTTCTAAAATCAGACAAAATTAGTCGAGAAAATTCGCAGCCATTTTGGGAGCTAACCACTTGAATATAACCCATTCTTGTTAAAAGTGCAGAATCGTTAAAAAAAAAGTTATAATTTATACCAAACTCAGTAGAATTTCATTATCTACCGACCCGTCTACTTTTAACGCACTGAAACTGTAAGATATTTTATTTTTACAAAAATTGGCTTATTGGCAATACCAAAATGGCTGCCGAGATGTCTAGTGGTTTGTAGCAGTTACATAATGAAGATCTATTTTTTTTTTGCACTTGCATGTAATCACTCACGGAGTGATTAGTACGTGGTTCGGTGAGATAACACAGGCATGTTCAGACTCATGGCACCAGAAAATAATGACACAAGTGGATAAATAGGGAAAAAATGGCACAAGATGAAAATTTTGTGAGTTTATCAAAAATCTTTGAGACGATACATAAAGGAAAGACATTAAGAAGTTTGTCAAATTAAAAAGAAATTTGATCTATATTTAAAAGTAGATGAAGACCCTTCAGATTTTACTTTTTTAGGCTATTACGTGTGACCCCCCCCCCCCCTTCCCCCCAAAAAAAAACTCAGTTATTTTAGAATTTTACGTTGGGGGATTAGTTTTTCATATAAATGATAAAATGATCCCTCATTTCCGGGCCATTAAACCTTTTTGAGGCGGTTAACTAATATTTTTATCTCTGTCTAACCCTAACTCTGACTAACAAAGTTGTGAGACCACACAAAATCGCCTTAAAAAATAAAACATAGTTTATTTCCCATTACAAAAAATAAAAAAATGGTGCTTACTTACAATGGCCTGGAAATGGAAGGGGTCATTTTACGTTAAATTAGGCAGCACTTTGCATGCCCACCACCAATCACAATCAAGGATTGTTTTTTGTCGTCTGCTCTGAATATTTAAAAAATGAAAACTTTTTACGATTTAAAATATTTGCCGATTTTACAATATCTTTTTCTTTTCGGTTTATTTTTTATTTTATTTTTTAAATTTTTAATGGAAATCGCTCCAGACAAGACATGAAGCCATTTGATGTAAGGATTTTCAAAAAATAATACTTGAAGGTCAAAGCCTAACCAAAGATAAGTGTTGTATGGATGGATTCCAACCCAGAAAACAGCAATTCTTCCCCCTTTCAGAAACATCGCTCATTAAATGTGAGGACTACAGGACAAAATAAGTGAAGCAAGAGCTACGAGGCTGCCCAAGGTCGACTTTCTACTCCTTAGCAAGAAAGCGAAAACTACAAAACGAAAAATGATAAAAAATGACATTCGGTTATCATTGAAATATTTTATAACTTGTAAAAATTAAAAAAAAAAAAATAGGGACGAATATATTTTATATCTTGTTTTAATGCTGCTATTTCATTTTACTTTTCAAAAAAAAGCATTAACGTTTAATTAATGTTCTGATACTATAGTTTATCTTTTGCTGTCTTCAGTCAGTAAAATAGAAATCCTTCTAGACTGAGGCAATTTAAAGTTTTATCCTAATCCTGAGTGCCCCTTTTTGGAGTAGCAGGATTTTCCTGACCTTAAAAACCGACCTTGTGGGGAGGCAAATGTGGAAATCTTTCTTACTTTTTTTTAAAAAGTTCGCTCAAAAATAAATCCAATAAACTTTTTAAATAAAATACACGTTAAGAAAAACTTGCTGAGGTGTTGACATACGTTGCATCTTAGAAAAGATAATCTATGCTGACAATTAAACGATGATCTATGCTGACAATTAAAGATGATCTATGCTGACAATTAAAGATGATCTATGCTGACAATTAAACGATGATCTATGCTGACAATTAAAGATGATCTATGCTGACAATTAAACGATGATCTATGCTGACAATTAAAGATGATCTATGCTGACAATTAAAGATGATCTATGCTGACAATTAAACGATGATCTATGCTGACAATTAAAGATGATCTATGCTGACAATTAAAGATGATCTATGCTTACAATTAAATGATGATCTATGCTGACAATTAAAGATGATCTATGCTGACAATTAAACGATGATCTATGCTGACAATTAAAGATGATCTATGCTGACAATTAAATGATGATCTATGCTGACAATCAAATGATGATCTATGCTGACAGTTAAATGGTGATCTATGCTGACACTTAAATGATGATCTATGCTGACAATTAAATGATGATCTATGCTGACAATTAAACGATGATCTATGCTGACAATTAAAAAATGATCTATGCTGACAATTAAATGATGATCTATGCTGACAATTAAACGATGATCTATGCTGACAATTAAATGATGATCTATGCTGACAATTAAATGATGATCTATGCTGACAATTAAATGATGATCTATGCTTACAATTAAATGATGATCTATGCTGACAATTAAACGATGATCTATGCTGACAATTAAATGATGATCTATGCTGACAATTAAATGATGATCTATGCTGACAATTAAATGATGATCTATGCTTACAATTAAATGATGATCTATGCTTACAATTAAATGATGATCTATGCTGACAATTAAAGATGATCTATGCTGACAATTAAACGATGATCTATGCTGACAATTAAAGATGATCTATGCTGACAATTAAATGATGATCTATGCTGACAATCAAATGATGATCTATGCTGACAGTTAAATGGTGATCTATGCTGACACTTAAATGATGATCTATGCTGACAATTAAATGATGATCTATGCTGACAATTAAACGATGATCTATGCTGACAATTAAAAAATGATCTATGCTGACAATTAAATGATGATCTATGCTGACAATTAAACGATGATCTATGCTGACAATTAAATGATGATCTATGCTGACAATTAAATGATGATCTATGCTGACAATTAAATGATGATCTATGCTTACAATTAAATGATGATCTATGCTGACAATTAAACGATGATCTATGCTGACAATTAAATGATGATCTATGCTGACAATTAAATGATGATCTATGCTGACAATTAAATGATGATCTATGCTTACAATTAAATGATGATCTATGCTGACACATAAAGATGATCTATGCTGACAATTAAAGATGATTTATGCTGACAATTAAATGATGATCTATGCTGACAATTAAATGATGATCTATGCTGACAATTAAAGATGATCTATGCTGACAATTAAAGATGATCTATGCTGACAATTAAACGATGATCTATGCTGACAATAAAACGATGGTCTATGCTGACAATTAAAGATGATCTATGCTGACAATTAAATGATGATCTATGCTGACAATTAAATGATGATCTATGCTGACAATTAAATGATGATCTATGCTGACAATTAAATGATGATCTATGCTGACAATTAAACGATGATCTATGCTGACAATTAAACGATGATTTATGCTGACAATTAAATGATGATCTATGCTGACAATTAAACGATGATCTATGCTGACAATTAAACGATGATTTATGCTGACAATTAAATGATGATCTATGCTGACAATTAAATGATGATCTATGCTGACAATTAAAGATGATCTATGCTGACAATTAAACGATGATCTATGCTGACAATTAAACGATGATCTATGCTGACAATTAAAGATGATCTATGCTGACAATTAAACGATGATCTATGCTGACAATTAAATGATGATCTATGCTGACAATTAAATGATGATCTATGCTGACAATAAAAAGATGATCTATGCTGACAATTAAATGATGATCTATGCTGACAATTAAATGATGATCTATGCTTACAATTAAATGATGATCTATGCAGACAATTAAAAGATTATCTATACTGACAATTAAAGATGATCTATGCTGACAATTAAATGATGATCTATGCTGACAATTAAATGATGCTCTATGCTGACAATTAAATGGTGATGTATGCTGACAATTAAATGATGATCTATGCTGACAATTAAATGATGATCTATGCTGACAATTAAAGATAATCTATGCTGACAATTAAATGATGATATATGCTGACAGTTAAACGATGATCTATGCTGATAATTAAAAGATGATCTATGCTGACAATTAAAAGATGATCTATGCTGACAATTAAAAGATGATCTATGCTGACAATTAAAAGATGATCTATGCTGATAATTAAAGATGATCTATACTGACAATTAAACGATGATCTATGCTGACAATTAAAGATGATCTATGCTGACAATTAAAAGATAATCTATGCTGACAATTAAAAGATGATCTATGCTGACAATTAAAAGATGATCTATGCTGACAATTAAATGATGATCTATGCTGACAATTAAATGATCATCTATGCTGTTAAAAGATGATCTATGCTGACAATTAAAAGAGGATCTATGCTGACAATTAAAAGAGGATCTATGCTGACAATTAAATGATGATCTGTGCTTAAAATTAAATGATGATCTATGCTGACAATTAAATGATGATCTATGCTGACAATGAAATGATGATCTATGCTGACAATTAAATGATGATCTATGCTGACAATTAAATGATGATCTATGGTGACAATTAAATGATGATCTATGCTGACAATTAAAAGATGATCTATGCTGACAATTAAATGATGATCTATGCTGACAATTAAATGATGATCTATGCTGACAATTAAAAATGATCTAAGCTGACAATTAAATGATGATGTATGCTGACAATTAAATGATTATATATGCTGACAATTAAATGATAATGTATGCTAACATTTACATGATGATCTCTGCTGACAATTAAATGATGACCTATGCTGACAATTAAATGATGATCTATGCTTACAATTAAAAGATGATCTATGCTTACAATTAAATGATGATCTATGCAGACAATTAAAAGATTATCTATGCTGACAATTAAAGATGATCTTTGCTGACAATTAAATGATGATCTATGCTGACAATTAAATGATGCTCTATGCTGACAATTAAATGGTGATGTATGCTGACAATTAAATGATGATCTATGCTGACAATTAAATGATGATCTATTCTGACAATTAAAGATAATCTATGCTGACAATTAAATGATGATATATGCTGACAGTTAAATGATGATGTGTGCTGACTATTAAAAGATGATCTATGCTGACAATTAAAAGATGATCTATGCTGACAATTAAAAGATGATCTATGCTGACAATTAAATGATGATCTATGCTGACAATTAAATGATGATCTATGCTGACAATTAAAGATGATCTATGCTGACAATTAAATGATGATCTATGCTGACAATTAAATGATGATCTATGCTGACAATTTAAGATGATCTATGCTGACAATTAAAAGATGATCTATGCTGACAATTGAAGATGATCTAAGCTGACAATTAATGATGATTTATGCTGACAATTAAATGATGATCTATGCTGACAATTAAATGATGATCTATGCTGACAATTAAAAGTGATCTATTCTGACAATTAAAAGATGATCTATGCTGACAATTAAAAGATGATCTATGCTGACAATTAAATGATGATCTATGCTGACAATTAAATGATGATGTATGCTGACAATTAAATGGTGATGTAGGCTGACAATTAAATGATGATGTCTGCTGACAATTAAATGATGATCTATGCTAACAATTAAATGGTAGTCTATTCTTACAATTAAAGATGATCTATGCTGACAATTAAATGATGCTTTATGCTGACAATTAAATGATGATGTATGCTGACAATTAAATGATGATCTATGCTGACAATTAAATGATGATCTATGCTGACAATTAAAGATAATCTATGCTGACAATTAATGATGAGGTATGCTGACAATTAAATGATGATCTATGCTGACAATTAAAGATAATCTATGCTGACAATTAAAGATTATCTAAGCTGACAATTAAATGATGATCTATGCTGACAATTAAATGATGATCTATGCTGACAATTAAATGATGATCTATGCTGACATTAAATATAATCTATGCTGACTATTAAATGATGATCTATGCTGACATTAAAGATGATCTATGCTGACAATTAAATGATGATGTATGCTGACAATTAAAAGATGATCTATGTTGACAATTAAATGATGATCTATGCTTACAATTAAAAGATGATCTATGCTGACAATTAAATGATGATCTATGTTGCCGATTAAAAGGTTATCTTTGCTCATAATTAAATTATAATCTATGCTGACAATTAAATGATGATGTATGCTGACAATTAAATGATGATGTATGCTGACAATTAAAGGATGATTTATGCTGACAACTAAATGATGATCTATGGTGACAATTAAATGATGTATGCTGACAATTAAAGATGATCTATGCTGACATTTAAATGATGATATAAGCTGACAATTAAATGATGATCTATGCTGACAATTAAATGATGATGTATGCTGACAATTAAATGATGATCTATGCTGACAATTGAATGAGCATCTATGCTGACAATTAAAGATGATCTATGGTGACAATTAAATGATGATCTATGCTGACAATTAAAAGATGATCTATGCTGAAAATTAAATGATGATCTATGCTGACAATTAAATGATGATCTATGCTGACAATTAAAAATGATCTAAGCTGACAATTAAATGATGATGTATGCTGACAATTAAAAGATAACCTATGCTGACAATTAAAAGATGATCTATGCTTACAATTAAAAGATGATCTATGCTTACAATTAAATGATGATCTATGCAGACAATTAAATGATGCTCTATGCTGACACTTAAATGGTGATGTATGCTGACAATTAAATGATGATCTATGCTGACAATTAAATGATGATCTATGCTGACAATTAAAGATAATCTATGCTGACAATTAAATGATGATCTATGCTGACAATTAAATGATGATCTATGCTGACAATTAAAGATGATCTATGCTGACAATCAAAAGATGATCTATGCTGACAATTAAAGATGATCTAAGCTGACAATTAAATGATGATGTATGCTGACAATTAATTGATGATCTATGATGACAATTAAATGATGATCTATGCTGACAATTAAATGATATATTCTGACAATTAAATGATGATGTTGGCTGACAATTAAATGATGATGTCTGCTGACAATTAAATGATGATCTATGCTAACAATTAAATGGTAGTCTATTCTTACAATTAAAGATGATCTATGCTGACAATTAAATGATGCTTTATGCTGACAATTAAATGATGATGTATGCTGACAATTAAATGATGATCTATGCTGACAATTAAATGATGATCTATGCTGACCATTAAAGATAATCTATGCTGACAATTAATGATGAGGTATGCTGACAATTAAAGATAATCTATGCTGACAATTAAATGATGATCTATGCTGACAATTAAAGATAATCTATGCTGACAATTAAAGATTATCTAAGCTGACAATTAAATGATGATCTATGCTGACAATTAAATGATGATCTATGGTGACAATTAAATGATGTATGCGTACAATTAAAGATGATCTATGCTGACAATTAAATGATGATCTATGCTGACATTTAAATGCTGACAATTAAAAGATGATCTATGTTGCCGATTAAAAGGTTATCTTTGCTCATAATTAAATTATAATCTATGCTGACAATTAAATGATGATGTATGCTGACAATTAAATGATGATGTATGCTGACAATTAAAGGATGATCTATGCTGACAATTAAATGATGATCTATGGTGACAATTAAATGATGATGTATGCGTACAATTAAAGATGATCTATGCTGACAATTAAATGATGATCTATGCTGACAATTAAATGATGATGTATGCTGACAATTAAATGATGATCTATGCTGACAATTGAATGATGATCTATGCTGACAATTAATGATGAGGTATGCTGACAATTAAAGATAATCTATGCTGACAATTAAATGATGATGTATGCTGACAATTAAATGATGATCTATGCTGACAATTAAAGATAATCTATGCTGACAATTAAAGATTATCTAAGCTGACAATTAAATGATGATCTATGCTGACAATTAAATGATGATCTATGCTGACAATAAAATGATGATCTATGCTGACATTAAAGATGATCTATGCTGACAATTAAATGATGATCTATGCTGACATTAAAGATGATCTATGCTGACAATTAAATGATGATGTATGCTGACAATTAAAAGATGATCTATGTTGACAATTAAATGATGATCTATGCTTACAATTAAAAGATTATGTATGCTGACAATTAAAGGATGATTTATGCTGACAACTAAATGATGATCTATGGTGACAATTAAATGATGTATGCTGACAATTAAAGATGATCTATGCTGACATTTAAATGATGATATAAGCTGACAATTAAATGATGATCTATGCTGACAATTAAATGATGATGTATGCTGACAATTAAATGATGATCTATGCTGACAATTGAATGATGATATATGGTGACAATTAAATGATGATCTATGCTGACAATTAAAGATGATGTATGGTGACAATTAAATGATGATCTATGCTGACAATTAAAAGATGATCTATGCTGAAAATTAAATGATGATCTATGCTGACAATTAAATGATGATCTATGCTGACAATTAAAAGATGACCTATGCTGACAATTAAATGATGATCTATGCTTACAATTAAAAGATTATCTATTCTGACAATTAAATGGTGATGTATGCTGACAATTAAATGATGATCTATGCTGACAATTAAATGATGATCTATGCTGACAATTAAAGATAATCTATGCTGACAATTAAATGTTGATCTATGCTGACAACTAAATGATGATCTATGCTGACAATTAAATGATGATCTATGCTGACAATAAAAGATGATCTATGCTGACATTTAAATGATGATATAAGCTGACAATTAAATGATGATCTATGCTGACAATTAAATGATGATCTATGCTAACAATTAAGTGATAATGTATGCTGACTATTAAATGATGATATATGCTGACAATTAAATGAGTATCTATGTTGACAATTAAATGATGATCTATGCTTACAATTAAAAGATGATCTATGCTGCCAATTAAAAGGTTATCTATGCTCATAATTAAATGATAATTTATGCTGACAATTAACTGATGATGTATGCTGACAATTAAAGGATGATTTATGCTGACAACTAAATGATGATCTATGGTGACAATTAAATGATGTATGCTGACAATTAAAGATGATCTATGCTGACATTTAAATGATGATATAAGCTGACAATTAAATGATGATCTATGCTGACAATTAAATGATGATCTATGCTGACAATTAAATGATGATCTATGCTGACAATTAAATGATGATCTATGCTGACAATTAAATGATGATCTATGCTGACAATTAAATGATGATGTATGCTGACAATTAAATGATGATCTACGCTGACAATTGAATGAGGATCTATGCTGACAATTAAAGATGATCAATGGTGACAATTAAATGATGATCTATGCTGACAATTAAAAGATGATCTATGCTGACATTTAAAAGATGATCTATGCTGACAATAAAATGATGATCTATGCTGAGAATTAAAGATGATCTATGCTGACAATTTAAAGATGCTGTGTTCTGACAATTAAATGATGATCTATGCTGACAATTAAATGATGATTTATGCTGACAATTAAAGATAATCTATGCTGATAATTAAAAGATGATCTATGCGGACAATTAGAAGATGATCTATGCTGACAATTAAATGATGATCTATGCTTAAAATTAAATGATGATCTATGCTTAAAATTAAATGATGATCTATGCTGACAATTAAATGATGATCGATGCTGACAATTAAATGATGATCTATGCTTAAAATTCAATGATGATCGATGCTTACAATTAAATGATGATCTATGCTGACAATTAAATGATGATGTATGCTAACATTTACATGACGATCTATGCTGACAATTAAATGATGATGTATGCTGACAATTAAAAGATGACCTATGCTGACAATTAAATGATGACCTATGCTTACAATTAAAAGATGATCTATGCTTACAATTAAATGATGATCTATGCAGACAATTAAAAGATTATCTATGCTTACAATTAAAGATGATCAATGCTGACAATTAAATGATGATCAATGCTGACCATTAAATGATGCTCTATGCTGACAATTAAATGGTGATGTATGCTGACAATAAAATGATGATCTATGCTGACAATTAAATGATGATCTATGCTGACAATTAAAGATAATCTATGCTGACAATTAAATGATGATGTATGCTGACAATTAAATGATGATGTATGCTGACAATTAAATGATGATGTATGCTGACAATTAAATGGTGATTTATGCTGACAACTAAATAATGATCTATGCTGACAATTAAATGATGATGTATGCTGACAATTAAATGATCTATGCTGACAATTAAATGATGATGTAGGCTGACAATTAAATGATGATGTCTGCTGACAATTAAATGATGATCTATGCTAACAATTAAATGGTAGTCTATTCTTACAATTAAAGATGATCTATGCTGACAATTAAATGATGCTTTATGCTGACAATTAAATGATGATGTATGCTGACAATTAAATGATGATCTATGCTGACAATTAAATGATGATCTATGCTGACAATTAAAGATAATCTATGCTGACAATTAATGATGAGGTATGCTGACAATTAAAGATAATCTATGCTGACAATTAAATGATGATGTATGCTGACAATTAAATGATGATCTATGCTGACAATTAAAGACTATCTAAACTGACAATTAAATGATGATCTATGCTGACAATTAAATGATGATCTATGCTGATACTTAAATGATGATCTATGCTGACATTAAAGATACTCTATGCTGACAATTAAATGATGATCTATGCTGACATTAAAGATGATCTATGCTGACAATTAAATGATGATGTATGCTGACAATTAAAAGATGATCTATGTTGACAATTAAATGATGATCTATGCTTACAATTAAAAGATGATCTATGCTGACAATTAAATGATGATCTATGTTGCCAATTAAATGATGATGTATGCTGACAATTAAAGGATGATTTATGCTTACAACTAAATGATGATCTATGCTGACAATTGAATGATGATCTATGGTGACAATTAAATGATGATCTATGCTGACAATTAAAGATGATCTATGGTGACAATTAAATGATGATCTATGCTGACAATTAAAAGATGATCTATGCTGAAAATTAAATGATGATCTATGCTGACAATTAAATGATGATCTATGCTGACAATTAAAAATGATCTAAGCTGACAATTAAATGATGATGTATGCTGACAATTAAAAGATGACGAATGCTGACAATTAAATGATGATCTATGCTTACAATTAAAAGATTATCTATTCTGACAATTAAATGGTGATGTATGCTGACAATTAAATGATGATCTATGCTGACAATTAAATGATGATCTATGCTGACAATTAAATGATGATCTATGCTGACAATAAAAGATGATCTATGCTGACATTTAAATGATGATATAAGCTGACAATTAAATGATGATCTATGCTGACAATTAAATGATGATTTATGCTGACAATTAAATGATAATGTATGCTGACAATTAAATGATGATATATGCTGACAATTAAATGATTATCTATGTTGACAATTAAATGATGATCTATGCTTACAATTAAAAGATGATCTATGCTGACAATTAAATGATGATCTATGCTGCCAATTAAAAGGTTATCTATGCTCATAATTAAATGATAATTTATGCTGACAATTAAATGATGATGTATGCTGACAATTAAAGGATGATTTATGCTGACAACTAAATGATGATCTATGGTGACAATTAAATGATGTATGCTGACAATTAAAGATGATCTATGCTGACATTTAAATGATGATATAAGCTGACAATTAAATGATGATCTATGCTGACAATTAAATGATGATCTATGCTGACAATTAAATGATGATCTATGCTGACAATTAAATGATGATCTATGCTGACAATTAAATGATCTATGCTGAGAATTAAAGATGATCTATGCTGACAATTTAAAGATGCTGTGTTCTGACAATTAAATGATGATCTATGCTGACAATTAAAGATAATCTATGCTGATAAGTAAAAGATGATCTATGCTGACAATTAGAAGATGATCTATGCTGACAATTAAATGATGATCTATGCTTAAAATTAAATGATGATCTATGCTGACAATTAAATGATGATCGATGCTGACAATTAAATGATGATCTATGCTTAAAATTCAATGATGATCGATGCTTACAATTAAATGATGATCTATGCTGACAATTAAATGATGATGTATGCTAACATTTACATGACGATCTATGCTGACAATTAAATGATGATGTATGCTGACAATTAAAAGATGACCTATGCTGACAATTAAATGATGATCAATGCTGACAATTAAATTATGCTCTATGCTGACAATTAAATGGTGATGTATGCTGACAATAAAATGATGATCTTTGCTGACAATTAAATGATGATCTATGCTGACAATTAAAGATAATCTATGCTGACAATTAAATGATGATGTATGCTGACAATTAAATGATGATGTATGCTGACAATTAAATGATGATGTATGCTGACAATTAAATGATGATCTATGCTGACAATTAAATGATGATCTATGCTGACAATTAAATGATGATATATGCTGACAATTAAATGATCATCTAAGCTGACAATTAAATGATGATCTATGCTTAAAATTTGATGATGATCTATGCTGACAATTAAATGATGATGTATGCTGACAATTAAAAGATGATCTATGTTGACAATTAAATGATGATCTATGCTTACAATTAAAAGGTTATCTATGCTGATAATTAAATGATTATCTATGCTGACAATTAAATGATGATCTATGCTGACAATTAAATGATGATCTATGCTGACAATTAAAGATAATCTATGCTGACAATTAAAGATTATCTAAGCTGACAATTAAATGATGATCTATGCTGACAATTAAATGATGATCTATGCTGACAATTAAAGATAATCTATGCTGACAATTAAATGATGATGTATGCTGACAATTAAATGATGATGTATGCTGACAATTAAAGATGATCTATGCTGACAATTAAAGATTATCTAAGCTGACAATTAAATGATGATCTATGCTGACAATTAAATGATGATGTATGCTGACAATTAAATGATGATCACTGTTGACAATTAAGAGATGATCTATGCTTACAATTAAAAGATGATCTATGCTGACAATTAAATGATGATCTATGCTGAAAATTAAATGGATATCTATGCTGATAATTAAATGATAATCTATGCTGACAATTAAATGATGATGTATGCTGACAATTAAATGATGATGTATGCTGACAATTAAAGATAGTCTATGCTGACAATTAAAGATGATCTATGCTGACAATTAAATGATGATCAATGCTGACAATTAAATGATGATCTATGCTGACAATTAAATGATGATCTATGCTGACAATTAAAAGATGATCTATGCTGACAATAAAATGATGATCTATGCTGACAATTAAATGATGATCTATGCTGACAATTAAATGATGATCTATGCTGACAATTAAATGATGATCTATGCTGACAATAAAATGATGATCAATGCTGACAATTAAATGATGATATAAGCTGACAATTAATTTATGATCTATGCTGACAATTAAATGATGATCTATGCTTACAATTAAAGATGATCTATGCTTACAATTAAAGATGATCTATGCTGACAATTAAATGATGATCAATGCTGACAATTAAATGATGATCTATGCTGACAATTAAATGATGATCAATGCTGACAATTAAATGATGATCTATGTTGACAATTAAATGATGATCTATGCTGACAATTAAATGATGATGTATGCTGACAATTAAAAATTATCTATGCTTACAATTAAAGATGATCTATGCTGACAATAAATGATGATCTATGCTGACAATTAAATGATGATCTATGCTGACAATTAAAAATTATCTATGCTTACAATTAAAGATGATCTATGCTGACAATAAATGATGATCTATGCTGACAATTAAATGATGATCTATGCTGACAATAAAAGATGATCTAAGCTGACAATTAAATGATGATCTATGCTGATAAGTAAATGATAATCTATGCTGACAATTAAATGATGATGCATGCTGACAATTAAATGATAAACTATGCTGACAATTAAAAGATGATCTATGCTAACAATTAAACGATGATCTATGCTGACAATTAAATGATGATCTATGCTTAAAATTAAAGATGATCTATGCTGAAAATTAATGATGATCTATGCTGACAATTAATGATGATCTATGCTGACCATTAAATGATGATCTATGCTTACAATTCAAGATGATCTGTGCTGACAATTTAATGATGATCTATGCTGACAATTAAATGATGATCTATGCTGACAATTAAATGATGATCTATGCTGACAATTAAATGATGATCTATGCTGACAACTAAATGATGATCTATGCTGACAATTAAATGATGATCTATGCTGACAATAAAAGATGATCTATGCTGACATTTAAATGATGATATAAGCTGACAATTAAATGATGATCTATGCTGACAATTAAATGATGATCTATGCTGACAATTAAATGATAATGTATGCTGACAATTAAATGATGATATATGCTGACAATTAAATGATTATCTATGTTGACAATTAAATGATGATCTATGCTTACAATTAAAAGATGATCTATGCTGACAATTAAATGATGATCTATGCTGCCAATTAAAAGGTTATCTATGCTCATAATTAAATGATAATTTATGCTGACAATTAAATGATGATGTATGCTGACAATTAAAGGATGATTTATGCTGACAACTAAATGATGATCTATGGTGACAATTAAATGATGTATGCTGACAATTAAAGATGATCTATGCTGACATTTAAATGATGATATAAGCTGACAATTAAATGATGATCTATGCTGACAATTAAATGATGATCTATGCTGACAATTAAATGATGATCTATGCTGACAATTAAATGATGATCTATGCTGACAATTAAATGATCTATGCTGAGAATTAAAGATGATCTATGCTGACAATTTAAAGATGCTGTGTTCTGACAATTAAATGATGATCTATGCTGACAATTAAATGATGATCTATGCTGACAATTAAAGATAATCTATGCTGATAAGTAAAAGATGATCTATGCTGACAATTAGAAGATGATCTATGCTGACAATTAAATGATGATCTATGCTTAAAATTAAATGATGATCTATGCTGACAATTAAATGATGATCGATGCTGACAATTAAATGATGATCTATGCTTAAAATTCAATGATGATCGATGCTTACAATTAAATGATGATCTATGCTGACAATTAAATGATGATGTATGCTAACATTTACATGACGATCTATGCTGACAATTAAATGATGATCTATGCTTACAATTAAAAGATGATCTATGCTTACAATTAAATGATGATCTATGCAGACAATTAAAAGATTATCTATGCTTACAATTAAAGATGATCAATGCTGACAATTAAATGATGATCAATGCTGACAATTAAATGATGCTCTATGCTGACAATTAAATGGTGATGTATGCTGACAATAAAATGATGATCTTTGCTGACAATTAAATGATGATCTATGCTGACAATTAAAGATAATCTATGCTGACAATTAAATGATGATGTATGCTGACAATTAAATGATGATGTATGCTGACAATTAAATGATGATGTATGCTGACAATTAAATGATGATCTATGCTGACAATTAAATGATGATCTATGCTGACAATTAAATGATGATATATGCTGACAATTAAATGATCATCTAAGCTGACAATTAAATGATGATCTATGCTTAAAATTTGATGATGATCTATGCTGACAATTAAATGATGATGTATGCTGACAATTAAAAGATGATCTATGTTGACAATTAAATGATGATCTATGCTTACAATTAAAAGGTTATCTATGCTGATAATTAAATGATTATCTATGCTGACAATTAAATGATGATCTATGCTGACAATTAAATGATGATCTATACTGACAATTAAAGATAATCTATGCTGACAATTAAAGATTATCTAAGCTGACAATTAAATGATGATCTATGCTGACAATTAAATGATGATCTATGCTGACAATTAAAGATAATCTATGCTGACAATTAAATGATGATGTATGCTGACAATTAAATGATGATGTATGCTGACAATTAAAGATGATCTATGCTGACAATTAAAGATTATCTAAGCTGACAATTAAATGATGATCTATGCTGACAATTAAATGATGATGTATGCTGACAATTAAATGATGATCACTGTTGACAATTAAGAGATGATCTATGCTTACAATTAAAAGATGATCTATGCTGACAATTAAATGATGATCTATGCTGAAAATTAAATGGATATCTATGCTGATAATTAAATGATAATCTATGCTGACAATTAAATGATGATGTATGCTGACAATTAAATGATGATGTATGCTGACAATTAAAGATGATCTATGCTGACAATTTAAGATGATCTATGCTGACAATTAAATGATGATCAATGCTGACAATTAAATGATGATCTATGCTGACAATTAAATGATGATCTATGCTGACAATTAAAAGATGATCTATGCTGACAATAAAATGATGATCTATGCTGACAATTAAATGATGATCTATGCTGACAATTAAATGATGATCTATGCTGACAATTAAATGATGATCTATGCTGACAATAAAATGATGATCAATGCTGACAATTAAATGATGATATAAGCTGACAATTAATTTATGATCTATGCTGACAATTAAATGATGATCTATGCTGACAATTAAAGATGATCTATGCTTACAATTAAAGATGATCTATGCTGACAATTAAATGATGATCAATGCTGACAATTAAATGATGATCTATGCTGACAATTAAATGATGATCAATGCTGACAATTAAATGATGATCTATGTTGACAATTAAATGATGATCTATGCTGACAATTAAATGATGATGTATGCTGACAATTAAATGATGATCTATGCTGACAATTAAAAATTATCTATGCTTACAATTAAAGATGATCTATGCTGACAATTAAATGATGATCTATGCTGACAATTAAATGATGATCTATGCTGACAATAAAAGATGATCTAAGCTGACAATTAAATGATGATGTAGGCTGAAATTAAAAGGTTATCTATGCTGATAAGTAAATGATAATCTATGCTGACAATTAAATGATGATGCATGCTGACAATTAAATGATAAACTATGCTGACAATTAAAAGATGATCTATGCTAACAATTAAACGATGATCTATGCTGACAATTAAATGATGATCTATGCTTAAAATTTAAGATGATCTATGCTGAAAATTAATGATGATCTATGCTGACAATTAATGATGATCTATGCTGACCATTAAATGATGATCTATGCTTACAATTCAAGATGATCTGTGCTGACAATTTAATGATGATCTATGCTGACAATTAAATGATGATCTATGCTGACAATTAAATGATGATCTATGCTGACAATTAAATGATGATCTATGCTGACAACTAAATGATGATCTATGCTGACAATTAAATGATGATCTATGCTGACAATAAAAGATGATCTATGCTGACATTTAAATGATGATATGAGCTGACAATTAAATGATGATCTATGCTGACAATTAAATGATGATCTATGCTGACAATTAAATGATAATGTATGCTGACAATTAAATGATGATATATGCTGACAATTAAATGATTATCTATGTTGACAATTAAATGATGATTTATGCTTATAATTAAAAGATGATCTATGCTGACAATTAAATGATGATCTAAGCTGCCAGTTAAAAGGTTATCTATGCTCATAATTAAATGATAATTTATGCTGACAATTAAATGATGATGTATGCTGACAATTAAAGGATGATTTATGCTGCCAACTAAATGATGATCTATGGTGACAATTAAATGATGTATGCTGACAATTAAAGATGATCTATGCTGACATTTAAATGATGATATAAGCTGACAATTAAATGATGATCTATGCTGACAATTAAATGATGATCTATGCTGACAATTAAATGATGATCTATGCTGACAATTAAATGATGATCTATGCTGACAATTAAATGATGATGTATGCTGACAATTAAATGATGATCTACGCTGACAATTGAATGAGGATCTATGCTGACAATTAAAGATGATCAATGGTGACAATTAAATGATGATCTATGCTGACAATTAAAAGATGATCTATGCTGACATTTAAAAGATGATCTATGCTGACAATCAAATGGTGATCTATGCTGAGTATTAAAGATGATCTATGCTGACAATTTAAAGATGCTGTGTTCTGACAATTAAATGATGATCTATGCTGACAATTAAATGATGATCTATGCTGACAATTAAAGATAATCTATGCTGATAATTAAAAGATGATCTATACTGACAATTAGAAGATGATCTAGTCTGACAATTAAATGATGATCTATGCTTAAAATTAAATGATGATCTATGCTTAAAATTAAATGATGATCTATGCTGACAATTAAATGATGATCGATGCTGACAATTAAATGATGATCTATGCTTAAAATTCCATGATGATCGATGCTTACAATTAAATGATGATCTATGCTGACAATTAAATGATGATGTATGCTAACATTTACATGACGATCTATGCTGACAATTAAATGATGATGTATGCTGACAATTAAAAGATGACCTATGCTGACAATTAAATGATGACCTATGCTTACAATTAAAAGATGATCTATGCTTACAATTAAATGATGATCTATGCAGACAATTAAAAGATTATCTATGCTTACAATTAAAGATGATAAATGCTGACAATTAAATGATGATAAATGCTGACAATTAAATGATGCTCTATGCTGACAATTAAATGGTGATGTATGCTGACAATAAAATGATGATCTATGCTGACAATTAAATGATGATCTATGCTGACAATTAAAGATAATCTATGCTGACAATTAAATGATGATGTATGCTGACAATTAAATGATGATGTATGCTGACAATTAAATGATGATGTATGCTGACAATTAAATGATGATCTATGCTGACAATTAAGTGATGATCTATGCTGACAATTAAATGATGATATATGCTGACAATTAAATGATCATCTAAGCTGACAATTAAATGATGATCTATGCTTAAAATTTAATGATGATCTATGCTGACAATTAAATGATGATGTATGCTGACAATTAAAAGATGATCTATGCTTACAATTAAAAGGTTATCTATGCTGATAATTAAATGATTATCTATGCTGACAATTAAATGATGATCTATGCTGACAATTAAATGATGATCTATGCTGACAATTAAAGATAATCTATGCTGACAATTAAAGATTATCTAAGCTGACAATTAAATGATGATCTATGCTCACAATTAAATGATGATCTATGCTGACAATTCAAGATAATCTATGCTGACAATTAAATGATGATGTATGCTGACAATTAAATGATGATGTATGCTGACAATTAAAGATGATCTATGCTGACAATTAAAGATTATCTAAGCTGACAATTAAATGATGATCTATGCTGACAATTAAATGATGATGTATGCTGACAATTAAATGATGATCACTGTTGACAATTAAGAGATGATCTATGCTTACAATTAAAAGATGATCTATGCTGACAATTAAATGATGATCTATGCTGAAAATTAAATGGTTATCTATGCTGACAATTAAATGATGATGCATGCTGACAATTAAAGATGATCTATGCTGACAATTAAAGATGATCTATGCTGACAATTAAATGATGATCAATGCTGACAATTAAATGATGATCTATGCTGACAATTAAATGATGATCTATGCTGACAATTAAAAGATGATCTATGCTGACAATAAAATGATGATCTATGCTGACAATCAAATGATGATCTATGCTGACAATTAAATGATGATCTATGCTGACAATTAAATGATGATCTATGCTGACAATAAAATGATGATCAATGCTGACAATTAAATGATAATATAAGCTGACAATTAAATGATGATCTATGCTGACAATTAAATGATGATCTATGCTGACAATTAAAGATGATCTATGCTTACAATTAAAGATGATCTATGCTGACAATTAAATGATGATCAATGCTGACAATTAAATGATGATCTATGCTGACAATTAAATGATGATCAATGCTGACAATTAAAGATGATCTATGCTGACAATTAAATGATGATCTATGCTGACAATTAAATGATGATCTATGCTGACAATAAAAGATGATCTAAGCTGACAATTAAATGATGATGTATGCTGAAATTAAAAGGTTATCTATGCTGATAAGTAAATGATAATCTATGCTGACAATTAAATGATGATGTATGCTGACAATTAAATGATAAACTATGCTGACAATTAAAAGATGATCTATGCTAACAATTAAATGATGATCTATGCTGACAATTAAATGATGATCTATGCTGACAATTAAAGATGATCTATGCTTAAAATTAAAGATGATCTATGCTGAAAATTAATGATGATCTATGCTGACAATTAATGATGATCTATGCTGACCATTAAATGATGATCTATGCTTACAATTCAAGATGATCTGTGCTGACAATTTAATGATGATCTATGCTGACAATTAAATGATGATCTATGCTGACAATTAAATGATGATCTATGCTGACAATTAAATGATCATCTATGCTGATAATTAAATGATGATCTATGCTGACAATTAAATGATGATCTATGCTGACAATTAAATGATGATCTATGCTGACAATTAAATGATGATCTGTGCTGACAATTAAATGATGATCTATGCTGACAATTAAAGATAATGTATGCTGATAATTAAAAGATGATCTATGCTGACAATTAAAAGATGATCTATGCTTACAATTAAATGATGATCGATGCTGAGAATTAAAGATGATCAATGCTGACAATTAAAAGATGATCTATGCTGACAATTAAAAGATGATCTATGCTGACAATTAAAAGATGATCTATGCTGACAATCAAATGATGATCTATGCTGAGAATTAAAGATGATCAATGCTTACAATTAAAAGATGATCTATGCTCACAATTAAATGATGATCTATGCTGACAATTCAATGATGATATAAGCTGACAATTAAATGATGATCTATGCTGACAATTAAATGATGATCTATGCTGACAAGTAAATGATGATCTATGCTGACAATTAAAAGATGATCTATGCTAACAATTAAATGATGATCTATGCTTAAAATTCAATGATGATCTATGCTGACAATTAAATGGTTATGTATGTTGACAATTAAATGATGATCTATGCTGACAATTAAATGATGATCTATGCTGACAATTAAATGATGATGTATGCTGACAATTAAATGATGATCACTGTTGACAATTAAGAGATGATCTATGCGTACAATTAAAAGATGATCTATGCTGACAATTAAATGATGATCTATGCTGAAAATTAAAAGGTTATCTATGTGGATAATTAAATGATAATCTATGCTGACAATTAAATGATGATGTATGCTGACAATTAAATGATGATGTATGCTGACAATTAAAGATGATCTATGCTGACAATTAAATGATGATATAAGCTGACAATTAAAGGATGATCTATGCTGACAATTAAATGATGATCTATGCTGACAATCAAATGATGATCTATGCTGACAATTAAATATGCTGTGTTCTGACAATTAAATGATGATCTATGCTGACAATTAAATGATGATCTATGCTGACAAGTAAATGATGATCTATGCTGACAATTAAAAGATGATCTATGCTAACAATTAAATGATGATCTATGCTTAAAATTCAATGATGATCTATGCTGACAATTAAACGATGATCTATGCTGACAATTAAATGATGATCTATGCTAAAAATTCAATGATGATCCATGCTGACAATTAAATGATGATCTATGCTGACAATTAAATGATGATCTATGCTGACAATAAAATGATGATCAATGCTGACAATTAAATGATAATATAAGCTGACAATTAAATGATGATGTATGCTGACAATTAAATGATGATCTATGCTGACAATTAAAGATGATCTATGCTGACAATTAAAGATGATCTATGCTGACAATTAAATGATGATCAATGCTGACAATTAAATGATGATCTATGCTGACAATTAAATGATGATCAATGCTGACAATTAAATGATGATGTATGCTGACAATTAAATGATGATCTATGCTGACAATTAAAAATTATCTATGCTGACAATTAAAGATGATCTATGCTGACAATTAAATGATGATCTATGCTGACAATTAAATGATGATCTATGCTGACAATAAAAGATGATCTAAGCTGACAATTAAATGATGATGTATGCTGAAATTAAAAGGTTATCTATGCTGATAAGTAAATGATAATCTATGCTGACAATTAAATGATAAACTATGCTGACAATTAAAAGATGATCTATGCTAACAATTAAATGATGATCTATGCTGACAATTAAATGATGATCTATGCTTAAAATTAAAGATGATCTATGCTGAAAATTAATGATGATCTATGCTGACAATTAATGATGATCTATGCTGACCATTAAATGATGATCTATGCTTACAATTCAAGATGATCTGTGCTGACAATTTAATGATGATCTATGCTGACAATTAAATGATGATCTATGCTGACAATTAAATGATGATCTATGCTGACAATTAAATGATCATCTATGCTGATAATTAAATGATGATCTATGCTGACAATTAAATGATGATCTATGCTGACAATTAAATGATCATCTATGCTGACAATTAAATGATGATCTGTGCTGACAATTAAATGATGATCTATGCTGACAATTAAAGATAATCTATGCTGATAATTAAAAGATGATCTATGCTGACACTTAAAAGATGATCTATGCTTACAATTAAATGATGATCGATGCTGAGTATTAAAGATGATCAATGCTGACAATTAAAAGATGATCTATGCTGACAATTAAAAGATGATCTATGCTGACAATTAAAAGATGATCTATGCTGACAATCAAATGATGATCTATGCTGAGAATTAAAGATGATCAATGCTTACAATTAAAAGATGATCTATGCTAACAATTAAATGATGATCTATGCTTAAAATTCAATGATGACCTATGCTGACAATTAAATGATGATCTATGCTGACAATTAAAGATAATCTATGCTGACAATTAAATGATGATGTATGCTGACAATTAAATGATGATCTATGCTGACAATTAAAGATAATATATGCTGACAATTAAATGATGATGTATGCTGACAATTAAATGATGATCTATGCTGACAATTAAAGATAATCTATGCTGACAATTAAATGATGATGTATGCTGACAATTAAATGATGATGTATGCTGACAATTAAATGATGATCTATGCTGACAATTAAATGATGATCTATGCTGACAATTAAATGATGATCTATGCTGACAATTAAATGATGATGTATGCTAACAATTAAATGGTTATGTATGCTGACAATTAAATGATGATGTATGCTGACAATTAAATGATGATCTATGCTGACAATTAAAAGATGATCTATGCTGACAATTAAATGATGATGTATGCTGACAATTAAATGATGATCTATGCTGACAATTAAATGATGATGTATGCTGACAATTAAATGATGATGTATGCTGACAATTAAAGATGATCTATGCTGATAAGTAAATGATAATCTATGCTGACAATTAAATGATGATGTATGCTGACAATTAAATGATAAACTATGCTGACAATTAAAAGATGATCTATGCTAACAATTAAATGATGATCTATGCTGACAATTAAATGATGATCTATGCTTAAAATTAAAGATGATCTATGCTGAAAATTAATGATTATCTATGCTGACAATTAATGATGATCTATGCTGACCATTAAATGATGATCTATGCTTACAATTCAAGATGATCTGTGCTGACAATTTAATGATGATCTATGCTGACAATTAAATGATGATCTATGCTGACAATTAAATGATGATCTATGCTGACAATTAAATGATCATCTATGCTGATAATTAAATGATGATCTATGCTGACAATTAAATGATGATGTATGCTGACAATTAAATGATGATCACTGTTGACAATTAAGAGATGACCTATGCTTACAATTAAAAGATGATCTATGCTGACAATTAAATGATGATCTATGCTGAAAATTAAATGATGATCTATGCTGACAATTAAATGATGATCTATGCTGAAAATTAAATGGTTATCTATGCTGATAATTAAATGATAATCTATGCTGACAATTAAATTATGATGTATGCTGACAATTAAATGATGATGTCTGCTGACAATTAAAGATGATCTATGCTGACAATTAAAGATGATCTATGCTGACAATTAAATGATGATCTATGCTGACAATTAAATGATGATCTATGCTGACAATTAAAGATGATCTATGCTGACAATTAAATGATGATCTATGCTGACAATTAAATGATGATGTATGCTGACGATTAAAAGATTATCTATGCTGACATTTAAAAGATGATCTATGCTGACAATCAAATGATGATCTATGCTGAGAATTAAAGATGATCTATGCTGACAATTTAAAGATGCTGTGTTCTGACAATTAAATGATGATCTATGCTGACAATTAAATGATGATCTATGCTGACAATTAAAGATAATCTATGCTGATAATTAAAAGATGATCTATGCTGACAATTAGAAGATGATCTATGCTGACAATTAAATGATGATCTATGCTTAAAATTAAATGATGATCTATGCTTAAAATTAAATGATGATCTATGCTGACAATTAAATGATGATCGATGCTGACAATTAAATGATGATCTATGCTTAAAATTCAATGATGATCGATGCTTACAATTAAATGATGATCTATGCTGACAATTAAATGATGATGTATGCTAACATTTACATGACGATCTATGCTGACAATTAAATGATGATGTATGCTGACAATTAAAAGATGACCTATGCTGACAATTAAATGAGGACCTATGCTTACAATTAAAAGATGATCTATGCTTACAATTAAATGATGATCTATGCAGACAATTAAAAGATTATCTATGCTTACAATTAAAGATGATCAATGCTGACAATTAAATTATGCTCTATGCTGACAATTAAATCGTGATGTATGCTGACAATAAAATGATGATCTATGCTGACAATTAAATGATGATCTATGCTGACAATTAAAGATAATCTATGCTGACAATTAAATGATGATGTATGCTGACAATTAAATGATGATGTATGCTGACAATTAAATGATGATCTATGCTGACAATTAAATGGTTATGTATGCTGACAATTAAATGATGATGTATGCTGACAATTAAATGATGATGTATGCTGACAATTAAAGATGATCTATGCTGACAATTAAAGATAATCTATGCTGACAATTAAATGATGATGTATGCTGACAATTAAATGATGATCACTGTTGACAATTAAGAGATGATCTATGCTTACAATTAAAAGATGATCTATTCTGACAATTTAATGATGATCTATGCTGACAATTAAATGATGATCTATGCTGACAACTAAATGATGATGTATGCTGACAATTAAATGATGATGTATGCTGACAATTAAAGATGATCTATGCTGACAATTAAAGATGATCTATGCTGACAATTAAATGATGATATAAGCTGACAATTAAATGATGATCTATGCTGACAATTAAATGATGATCTATGCTGACAATTAAATGATGATCTATGCTGCCAATTAAATAATGATCTATGCTGACAATTAAATGATGATCTATGCTGACAATTAAATGATGATGTATGCTGACAATTAAATGATGATCTATGCTGACAATTAAAGATGATCTATGCTAACAATTAAAGATGATCTATGCTGACAATTAAATGATGATCAATGCTGACAATTAAATGATGATGTATGCTGACAATTAAATGATGATCTATGCTGACAATTAAATGATGATCTATGCTGACAATTAAATGATGATCTATGCTGACAATTAAATGATGATCTATGCTGACAATTAAAGATGATCTATGCTGACAATTAAATGATGATCTATGCTGACAATAAAATGATGATGTATGCTGACGATTAAAAGATTATCTATGCTGACATTTAAAAGATGATCTATGCTGACAATCAAATGATGATCTATGCTGAGAATTAAAGATGATCTATGCTGACAATTTAAAGATGCTGTGTTCTGACAATTAAATGATGATCTATGCTGACAATTAAATGATGATCTATGCTGACAATTAAAGATAATCTATGCTGATAATTAAAAGATGATCTATGCTGACAATTAGAAGATGATCTATGCTGACAATTAAATGATGATCTATGCTTAAAATTCAATGATGATCGATGCTTACAATTAAATGATGATCTATGCTGACAATTAAATGATGATGTATGCTTACATTTACATGACGATCTATGCTGACAATTAAATGATGATGTATGCTGACAATTAAAAGATGACCTATGCTGACAATTAAATGATGACCTATGCTTACAATTAAAAGATGATCTATGCTTACAATTAAATGATGATCTATGCAGACAATTAAAAGATTATCTATGCTTACAATTAAAGATGATCAATGCTGACAATTAAATGATGATCAATGCTGACAATTAAATGATGCTCTATGCTGACAATTAAATGGTGATGTATGCTGACAATAAAATGATGATCTATGCTGACAATTAAATGATGATCGATGCTGACAATTAAAGATAATCTATGCTGACAATTAAATGATGATGTATGCTGACAATTAAATGATGATGTATGCTGACAATTAAATGGTTATTTATGCTGACAACTAAATATTGATCTATGCTGACAATTAAATGATGATGTATGCTTACAATTAAAGATAATCTATGCTGACAATTAAATGATGATGTAGGCTGACAATTAAATGATGATGTCTGCTGACAATTAAATGATGATCTATGCTAACAATTAAATGGTAGTCTATTCTTACAATTAAAGATGATCTATGCTGACAATTAAATGATGCTTTATGCTGACAATTAAATGATGATGTATGCTGACAATTAAATGATGATCTATGCTGACAATTAAATGATGATCTATGCTGACAATTAAAGATAATCTATGCTGACAATTAATGATGAGGTATGCTGACAATTAAAGATAATCTATGCTGACAATTAAATGATGATGTATGCTGACAATTAAATGATGATCTATGCTGACAATTAAATGATGATCTATGCTAACAATTAAATGATGATCTATGCTGACAATTAAATGATGATCTATGCTGACATTAAAGATAATCTATGCTTACAATTGAATGATGATCTATGCTGACATTAAAGATGATCTATGCTGACAATTAAATGATGATGTATGCTGACAATTAAAAGATGATCTATGTTGACAATTAAATGATGATCTATGCTTACAATTAAAAGATGATCTATGCTGACAATTAAATGATGATCTATGTTGCCAATTAAAAGCTTATCTTTGCTCATAATTAAATGATAATCTATGCTGACAATTAAATGATGATGTATGCTGACAATTAAATGATAATGTATGCTGACAATTAAAGGATGATTTATGCTGACAACTAAATGATTATCTATGGTGACAATTAAATGATGTATGCTGACAATTAAAGATGATCTATGCTGACATTTAAATGATGATATAAGCTGACAATTAAATGATGATCTATGCTGACAATTCAATGATGATGTATGCTGACAATTAAATGATGATCTATGCTGACAATTGAATGATGATCTATGGTGACAATTAAATGATGATCTATGCTGACAATTAAAGATGATCTATGGTGACAATTAAATGATGATCTATGCTGACAATTAAAAGATGATCTATGCTGAAAATTAAATGATGATCTATGCTGACAATTAAATGATGATCTATGCTGACAATTAAAAATGATCTAAGCTGACAATTAAATGATGATGTATGCTGACAATTAAAAGATGACCTATGCTGACAATTAAATGATGATCTATGCTTACAATTATAAGATTATCTATTCTGACAATTAAATGGTGATGTATGCTGACAATTAAATGATGATCTATGCTGACAATTAAATGATGATCTATGCTGACAATTAAAGATAATCTATGCTGACAATTAAATGATGATCTATGCTGACAACTAAATGATGATCTATGCTGACAATTAAATGATGATCTATGCTGACAATAAAAGATGATCTATGCTGACATTTAAATGATGATATAAGCTGACAATTAAATGATGATCTATGCTGACAATTAAATGATGATCTATGCTGACAATTAAATGATAATGTATGCTGACAATTAAATGATGATATATGCTGACAATTAAATGATTATCTATGTTGACAATTAAATGATGATCTATGCTTACAATTAAAAGATGATCTATGCTGACAATTAAATGATGATCTATGCTGCCAATTAAAAGGTTATCTATGCTCATAATTAAATGATAATTTATGCTGACAATTAAATGATGATGTATGCTGACAATTAAAGGATGATTTATGCTGACAACTAAATGATGATCTATGGTGACAATTAAATGATGTATGCTGACAATTAAAAATGATCTATGCTGACATTTAAATGATGATATAAGCTGACAATTAAATGATGATCTATGCTGACAATTAAATGATGATCTATGCTGACAAGTAAATGATGATCTATGCTGACAATTAAATGATGATCTATGCTGACAATTAAATGATGATCTATGCTGACAATTAAATGATGATGTATGCTGACAATTAAATGATGATCTACGCTGACAATTGAATGAGGATCTATGCTGACAATTAAAGATGATCAATGGTGACAATTAAATGATGATCTATGCTGACATTTAAAAGATGATCTATGCTGACAATCAAATGATGATTTATGCTGAGAATTAAAGATGATCTTTGCTGACAATTTAAAGATGCTGTGTTCTGACAATTAAATGATGATCTATGCTGACAATTAAATGATGATCTATGCTGACAATTAAAGATAATCTATGCTGATAATTAAAAGATGATCTATGCTGACAATTAGAAGATGATCTATGCTGACAATTAAATGATGATCTATGCTTAAAATTAAATGATGATCTATGCTTAAAACTAAATGATGATCTATGCTGACAATTAAATGATGATCGATGCTGACAATTAAATGATGATCTATGCTTAAAATTCAATGATGATCGATGCTTACAATTAAATGATGATCTATGCTGACAATTAAATGATGATGTATGCTAACATTTACATGACGATCTATGCTGACAATTAAATGATGATGTATGCTGACAATTAAAAGATGACCTATGCTGACAATTAAATGATGACCTATGCTTACAATTAAAAGATGATCTATGCTTACAATTAAATGATGATCTATGCAGACAATTAAAAGATTATCTATGCTTACAATTAAAGATGATCAATGCTGACAATTAAATGATGATCAATGCTGACAATTAAATGATGCTCTATGCTGACAATTAAATGGTGATGTATGCTGACAAAAAAATGATGATCTATGCTGACAATTAAATGATGATCTATGCTGACAATTAAAGATAATCTATGCTGACAATTAAATGATGATGTATGCTGACAATTAAATGATGATGCATGCTAACAATTAAATGATGATGTATGCTGACAATTAAATGATGATCTATGCTGACAATTAAATGATGATCTATGCTGACAATTAAATGATGATATATGCTGACAATTAAATGATCATCTAAGATGACAATTAAATGATGATCTATGCTTAAAATTTAATGATGATCTATGCTGACAATTAAATGATGATGTATGCTGACAATTAAATGATGATCTATGTTGACAATTAAATAATGATCTATGCTTACAATTAAAAGGTTATCTATGCTGATAATTAAATGATTATCTATGCTGACAATTAAATGATGATCTATGCTGACAATTAAATGATGATCTATGCTGACAATTAAAGATAATCTATGCTGACAATTAAAGATTATCTAAGCTGACAATTAAATGATGATCTATGCTGACAAATAAATGATGATCTATGCTGACAATTAAAGATAATCTATGCTGACAATTAAATGATGATGTATGCTGACAATTAAATGATGATGTATGCTGACAATTAAAGATGATCTATGCTGACAATTAAAGATTATCTAAGCTGACAAATGATGATCTATTCTGACAATTAAATGATGATGTATGCTGACAATTAAATGATGATCACTGTTGACAATTAAGAGATGATCTATGCTTACAATTAAAAGATGATCTATGCTGACAATTAAATGATGATCTATGCTGAAAATTAAATGGATATCTATGCTGATAATTAAATGATAATCTATGCTGACAATTAAATGATGATGTATGCTGACAATTAAAGATGATCTATGCTGACAATTAAAGATGATCTATGCTGACAATTAAATGATGATCTATGCTGACAATTAAATGATGATCTATGCTGACAATTAAAAGATGATCTATGCTGACAATAAAATGATGATCTATGCTGACAATTAAATGATGATCTATGCTGACAATTAAATGATGATCTATGCTGACAATTAAATGATGATCTATGCTGACAATAAAATGATGATCAATGCTGACAATTAAATGATGATATAAGCTGACAATTAAATGATGATCTATGCTGACAATTAAATGATGATCTATGCTGACAATTAAAGATGATCTATGCTTACAATTAAAGATGATCTATGCTGACAATTAAATGATGATCAATGCTGACAATTAAATGATGATCTATGCTGACAATTAAATGATGATCAATGCTGACAATTAAATGATGATCTATGTTGACAATTAAATTATGATCTATGCTGACAATTAAATGATGATGTATGCTGACAATTAAATGATGATCTATGCTGACAATTAAAAATTATCTATGCTGACAATTAAAGATGATCTATGCTGACAATTAAATGATGATCTATGCTGACAATTAAATGATGATCTATGCTGACAATAAAAGATGATCTAATCTGACAATTAAATGATGATGTATGCTGAAATTAAAAGGTTATCTATGCTGATAAGTAAATGATAATCTATGCTGACAATTAAATGATGATGTATGCTGACAATTAAATGATAAACTATGCTGACAATTAAAAGATGATCTATGCTAACAATTAAATGATGATCTATGCTGACAATTAAATGATGATCTATGCTTAAAATTAAAGATGATCTATGCTGAAAATTAATGATGATCTATGCTGACAATTAATGATGATCTATGCTGACCATTAAATGATGATCTATGCTTACAATTCAAGATGATCTGTGCTGACAATTTAATGATGATCTATGCTGACAATTAAATGATGATCTATGCTGACAATTAAATGATGATCTATGCTGACAATTAAATGATGATCTATGCTGACAACTAAATGATGATCTATGCTGACAATTAAATGATGATCTATGCTGACAATAAAAGATGATCTATGCTGACATTTAAATGATGATATAAGCTGACAATTAAATGATGATCTATGCTGACAATTAAATGATGATCTATGCTGACAATTAAATGATAATGTATGCTGACAATTAAATGATGATATATGCTGACAATTAAATGATTATCTATGTTGACAATTAAATGATGATCTATACTTACAATTAAAAGATGATCTATGCTGCCAATTAAAAGGTTATCTATGCTCATAATACAATGATAATTTATGCTGACAATTAAATGATGATGTATGCTGACAATTAAATGATGATCTATGCTGACAACTAAATGATGATCTATGGTGACAATTAAATGATGTATGCTGACAATTAAAGATGATCTATGCTGACAATTAAATGATGATCTATGCTGACAATTAAATGATGATCTATGCTGACAATTAAATGATGATCTATGCTGACAATTAAATGATGATGTATGCTGACAATTAAATGATGATCTACGCTGACAATTGAATGAGGATCTATGCTGACAATTAAAGATGATCAATGGTGACAATTAAATGATGATCTATGCTGACAATTAAAAGATGATCTATGCTGACATTTAAAAGATGATCTATGCTGACAATCAAATGATGATCTATGCTGAGAATTAAAGATGATCTATGCTGACAATTTAAAGATGCTGTGTTCTGACAATTAAATGATGATCTATGCTGACAATTAAATGATGATCTATGCTGACAATTAAAGATAATCTATGCTGATAATTAAAAGATGATCTATGCTGACAATTAGAAGATGATCTATGCTGACAATTAAATGATGATCTATGCTTAAAATTAAATGATGATCTATGCTTAAAATTAAATGATGATCTATGCTGACAATTAAATGATGATCGACGCTGACAATTAAATGATGATCTATGCTTAAAATTCAATGATGATCGATGCTTACAATTAAATGATGATCTATGCTGACAATTAAATGATGATGTATGCTAACATTTACATGACGATCTATGCTGACAATTAAATGATGATGTATGCTGACAATTAAAAGATGACCTATGCTGACAATTAAATGATGATGTATGCTTACAATTAAATGATGATGTATGCTGACAATTAAATGATGATCTATGCTGACAATTAAATGATGATCTATGCTGACAATTAAATGATGATATATGCTGACAATTAAATGATCATCTAAGCTGACAATTAAATGATGATCTATGCTTAAAATTTAATGATGATCTATGCTGACAATTAAATGATGATGTATGTGGACAATTAAAAGATGATCTATGTTGACAATTAAATGATGATCTATGCTTACAATTAAAAGGTTATCTATGCTGATAATTAAATGATCATCTATGCTGACAATTAAATGATGATCTATGCTGACAATTAAATGATGATCTATGCTGACAATTAAATGATGATCAATGCTGACAATTAAATGATGATCTATGTTGACAATTAAATGATGATCTATGCTGACAATTAAATGATGATGTATGCTGACAATTAAATGATGATCTATGCTGACAATTAAAAATTATCTATGCTGACAATTAAAGATGATCTATGCTGACAATTAAATGATGATCTATGCTTACAATTAAATGATGATCTATGCTGACAATTAAATGGTTATGTATGCTGACAATTAAATGATGATCTATGCTTAAAATTTAATGATGATCTATGCTGACAATTAAAGATGATCTATGCTGACAATTAAATGATGATCTATGCTGACAATTAAAGATAATCTATGCTGACAATTAAATGATGATGTATGCTGACAATTAAAGATGATCTATGCTGACAATTAAATGATGATGTATGCTGACAATTAAATGATGATCACTGTTGACAATTAAGAGATGATCTATGCTTACAATTAAAAGATGATCTATTCTGACAATTAAATGATGATCTATGCTGAAAATTAAAAGGTTATCTATGTGGATAATTAAATGATAATCTATGCTGACAATTAAATGATGATGTATGCTGACAATTAAAGATGATCTATGCTGACAATTAAAGATGATCTATGCTGACAATTAAATGATGATATAAGCTAACAATTAAATGATGATCTATGCTGACAATTAAATGATGATCTATGCTGACAATTAAATGATGATCTATGCTGCCAATTAAATAATGATCTATGCTGACAATTAAATGATGATCTATGCTGACAATTAAATGATGATGTATGCTGACAATTAAATGATGATCTATGCTGACAATTAAAGATGATCTATGCTGACAATTAAAGATGATCTATGCTGACAATTAAATGATGATCAATGCTGACAATTAAATGATGATGTATGCTGACAATTAAATGATGATCTATGCTGACAATTAAATGATGATCTATGCTGACAATTAAATGATGATCTATGCTGACAATTAAATGATGATCTATGCTGACAATTAAAGATGATCTATGCTGACAATTAAATGATGATCTATGCTGACAATCAAATGATGATCTATGCTGAGAATTAAAGATGATCTATGCTGACAATTTAAAGATGCTGTGTTCTGACAATTAAATGATGATCTATGCTGACAATTAAATGATGATCTATGCTGACAATTAAAGATAATCTATGCTGATAATTAAAAGATGATCTATGCTGACAATTAGAAGATGATCTATGCTGACAATTAAATGATGATCTATGCTTAAAATTAAATGATGATCTATGCTTAAAATTAAATGATGATCTATGCTGACAATTAAATGATGATCGACGCTGACAATTAAATGATGATCTATGCTTAAAATTCAATGATGATCGATGCTTACAATTAAATGATGATCTATGCTGACAATTAAATGATGATGTATGCTAACATTTACATGACGATCTATGCTGACAATTAAATGATGATGTATGCTGACAATTAAAAGATGACCTATGCTGACAATTAAATGATGACCTATGCTTACAATTAAAAGATTATCTATGCTTACAATTAAAGATGATCAATGCTGACAAATTAATGATGATCAATGCTGACAATTAAATGATGCTCTATGCTGACAATTAAATGGTGATGTATGCTGACAATAAAATGATGATCTATGCTGACAATTAAATGATGATCTATGCTGACAATTAAAGATGATCTATGCTGACAATTAAATGATGATGTATGCTGACAATTAAATGATGATGTATGCTTATAATTAAATGATGATGTATGCTGACAATTAAATGATGATCTATGCTGACAATTAAATGGTGATCTATGCTGACAATTAAATGATGATATATGCTGACAATTAAATGATCATCTAAGCTGACAATTAAATGATGATCTATGCTTAAAATTTAATGATGATCTATGCTGACAATTAAATGATGATGTATGTGGACAATTAAAAGATGATCTATGTTGACAATTAAATGATGATCTATGCTTACAATTAAAAGGTTATCTATGCTGATAATTAAATGATTATCTATGCTGACAATTAAATGATGATCAATGCTGACAATTAAATGATGATCAATGCTGACAATTAAAGATGATCTATGCTGACAATTAAATGATGATCAATGCTGACAATTAAATGATGATGTATGCTGACAATTAAATGATGATCTATGCTGACAATTAAATGATGATCTATGCTGACAATTAAATGATGATCTATGCTGACAATTAAAGATAATCTATGCTGACAATTAAAGATTATCTAAGCTGACAATTAAATGATGATCTATGCTTACAATTAAATGATGATCTATGCTGACAATTAAAGATAATCTATGCTGACAATTAAATGATGATGTATGCTGACAATTAAATGATGATGTATGCTGACAATTAAAGATGATCTGTGCTGACAATTAAAGATTATCTAAGCTGACAATTAAATGATGATCTATGCTGACAATTAAATGATGATGTATGCTGACAATTAAATGATGATCACTGTTGACAATTAAGAGATGATCTATGCTGACAATTAAAAGATGATCTATGCTGACAATTAAATGATGATCTATGCTGAAAATTAAATGGTTATCTATGCTGATAATTAAATGATAATCTATGCTGACAATTAAATGATGATGTATGCTGACAATTAAATGATGATGTCTGCTGACAATTAAAGATGATCTATGCTGACAATTAAAGATGATCTATGCTGACAATTAAATGATGATCAATGCTGACAATTAAATGATGATCTGTGCTGACAATTAAATGATGATCTATGCTGACAATTAAAAGATGATCTATGCTGACAATAAAATGATGATCTATGCTGACAATTAAATGATGATCTATGCTGACAATTAAATGATGATCTATGCTGACAATTAAATGATGATCTATGCTGACAATAAAATGATGATCAATGCTGACAATTAAATGATGATATAAGCTGACAATTAAATGATGATCTATGCTGACAATTAAATGATGATCTATGCTGAAAATTAAAGATGATCTATGCTTACAATTAAAGATGATCTATGCTGACAATTAAATGATGATCAATGCTGACAATTAAATGATGATCTATGCTGACAATTAAATGATGATCAATGCTGACAATTAAATGATGATCTATGTTGACAATTAAATGATGATCTATGCTGACAATTAAATGATGATCAATGCTGACAATTAAATGATGATGTATGCTGACAATTAAATGATGATCTATGCTGACAATAAAAAATTATCTATGCTGACAATTAAAGATGATCTATGCTGACAATTAAATGATGATCTATGCTGACAATTAAATGATGATCTATGCTGACAATAAAAGATGATCTAAGCTGACAATTAAATGATGATGTATGCTGAAATTAAAAGATTATCTATGCTCATAAGTAAATGATAATCTATGCTGACAATTAAATGATGATGTATGCTGACAATTAAATGATAAACTATGCTGACAATTAAAAGATGATCTATGCTAACAATTAAATGATGATCTATGCTGACAATTAAATGATGATCTATGCTTAAAATTAAAGATGATCTATGCTGAAAATTAATGATGATCTATGCTGACAATTAATGATGATCTATGCTGACCATTAAATGATGATCTATGCTTACAATTCAAGATGATCTGTGCTGACAATTTAATGATGATCTATGCTGACAATTAAATGATGATCTATGCTGACAATTAAATGATGATCTATGCTGACAATTAAATGATCATCTATGCTGATAATTAAATGATGATCTATGCTGACAATTAAATGATGATCTATGCTGACAATTAAATGATGATCTATGCTGACAATTAAATGATGATCTGTGCTGACAATTAAATGATGATCTATGCTGACAATTAAAGATAATCTATGCTGATAATTAAAAGATGATCTATGCTGACAATTAAAAGATGATCTATGCTTACAATTAAATGATGATCGATGCTGAGAATTAAAGATGATCAATGCTGAAAATTAAAAGATGATCTATGCTGACAATTAAAAGATGATCTATGCTGACAATTAAAAGATGATCTATGCTGAGAATTAAAGATGATCAATGCTTACAATTAAAAGATGATCTATGCTCACAATTAAATGATGATCTATGCTGACAATTAAATGATTATATAAGCTGACAATTAAATGATGATCTATGCTGACAATTAAATGATGATCTATGCTGACAATTAAATGATGATCTATGCTGACAATTAAAAGATGATCTATGCTAACAATTAAATGATGATCTATGCTTAAAATTCAATGATGATCCATGCTTACAATTAAATGATGATCTATGCTGACAATTAAATGGTTATGTATGCTGACAATTAAATGATGACAATTAAGAGATGATCTATGCTGACAATTAAGAGATGATCTATGCTTACAATTAAAAGATGATCTATTCTGACAATTAAATGATGATCTATGCTGACAATTAAAAATTATCTATGTGGATAATTAAATGATAATCTATGCTGACAATTAAATGATGATGTATGCTGACAATTAAATGATGATGTATGCTGACAATTAAAGATGATCTATGCTGACAATTAAAGATGATCTATGCTGACAATTAAATGATGATATAAGCTAACAATTAAATGATGATCTATGCTGACAATTAAATGATGATCTATGCTGACAATTAAATGATGATCTATGCTGCCAATTAAATAATGATCTATGCTGACAATTAAATGATGATCTATGCTGACAATTAAATGATGATGTATGCTGACAATTAAATGATGATCTATGCTGACAATTAAAGATGATCTATGCTGACAATTAAAGATGATCTATGCTGACAATTAAATGATGATCAATGCTGACAATTAAATGATGATGTATGCTGACAATTAAATGATGATCTATGCTGACAATTAAATGATGATCTATGCTGACAATTAAAGATGATCTATGCTGACAATTAAATGATGATCTATGCTGACAATTAAATGATGATGTATGCTGACAATTAAATGATGATCTATGCTGACAATTAAATGATGATCTATGCTGACAATTAAATGATGATGTATGCTGACAATTAAATGATGATCTATGCTGACAATTAAAGATGATCTATGCTGACAATTAAAGATGATCTATGCTGACAATTAAATGATGATCAATGCTGACAATTAAATGATGATCTATGCTGACAATTAAATGATGATCTATGCTGACAATTAAATGATGATCTATGCTGACAATTAAATGATGATGTATGCTGACAATTAAATGATAATCTATGCTTACGATTAAATGATGATCAATGCTGACAATTAAATGATGATGTATGCTGACAATTTAATGATGATCTATGCTGACAATTAAATGATGATCTATGCTGACAATTAAATGATGATGTAAGCTGACAATTAAATGATGATCTATGCTTACGATTAAATGATGATCTATGCTGACAATTAATTGATGAACTATGCTGACAATTAAAGATGATCTATGCTGACAATTAAATGATGATGTATCCTGACAATTAAATGATGATCTATGCTGATAATTAAAAGATGATCTATGCTGACAATTAAAAGATGATCTATGCTGACAATTAAATGATGATCTATGCTGACAATTAAATGATGATGTATGCTGACAATTAAATGATGATCTATGCTGACAATTAAATGATGATCTATGCTGTCAATTAAATGATGATCTATGCTGATAATTAAAAGAGGATCTATGCTGACAATTAAAAGAGGATCTATGCTGACAATTAAATGATGATCTATGCTGACAATTAAATGATGATGTATGCTGACAATTAAATGATGATCTATGCTGACAATTAAATGATGATCTATGCTGTCAATTAAATGATGATCTATGCTGATAATTAAAAGAGGATCTATGCTGACAATTAAAAGAGGATCTATGCTGACAATTAAATGATGATCTATGCTTAAAATTAAATGATGATCTATGCTGACAATTAAATGATGATCTATGCTGACAATTAAATGATGATGTATGCTGACAATTAAAGATGATCTATGCTGACAACTAAATGATGATGTATGCTGACAATTAAAGATGATCTATGCTGACAATTAAATGATGATGTATGCTGACAATTAAAGATGATGTATGCTGACAATTAAATGATGATGTATGCTGACAATTAAATGATGATGTATGCTGACAATTAAATGATGATGTATGCTGACAATTAAATGATGATGTATGCTGACATTTAAATGATGATATAAGCTTACAATTAAATGATGATCTATGCTGACAATTAAATGATGATCTATGCTGACAATTAAATGATGATGTATGCTGACAATTAAATGATGATGTATGCTGACAATTAAATGATGATCTATGCTGACAATTAAATGATGATCTATGCTGACAATTAAATGATAATGTATGCTGACAATTAAATGATGATGTATGCTGACAATTAAATGATGATCTATGCTGACAATTAAATGATGATCTAAGCTGACAATTAAATGATGATGTATGCTGACAATTAAATGATGATGTATGCTGACAATTAAATGATGATGTATGCTGACAATTAAATGATGATCTATGCTGACACATAAAGATGATCTATGCTGACAATTAAATAGTGATCTATGCTGACAATTAAAAGATTATCTATGCTGACAATTAAAAGATGATCTATGCTTACAATTAAATGATGATCTATGCTGACAATTAAATGATGATCTATGCTGACAATTAAAGATGATCTAAGCTGACAATTAAATGATGATGTATGCTGACAATTAAAAGATGATCTATGCTGACAATTTAATGATGATCTATGCAGACAATTAAAAGATTATCTATGCTGACAATTAAAGACGATCTATGCTGACAATTAAATGATGATCAATGCTGACAATTAAATGATGATCTATGCTGACAATTAAATGATTATGTATGCTGACAATTAAATGATGATCTATGCTGACACTTAAATGATGATCTATGCTGACACTTAAATGATGATGTATGCTGTCAATAAAATGATCATCTATGCTGACAATTAAATGATGATGTAGGCTGACAATTAAATGATGATGTCTGCTGACAATTAAATGATGATCTATGCTGACAATTAAATGGTGATCTATTCTTACAATTTAAGATGATCTTTTCTGACAATTAAATTATGATGTATGCTGACAATTAAATGATGATCTATGCTGACAATGAAATAATGATCTATGCTGACAATTAAAGATGATCTATGCTGACAATTAAAGATGATCTATGCTGAAAATTAATGATGATCTATGCTGAAAATTAATGATGATCTATGCTGACAATTAAAAGATGATCTATGCTGACAATTTAAGATGATCTGTGCTGACAATTAAATGATGATCTATGCTGACAATTAAATGATGATCTATGCTGACAATTAAAAGATGATCTATGCTGACAATTAAATGATGATCTATGTTGACAATTAAATGATGATCTATGCTGACAATTAAAGATGATCTGTGCTGACAATTAAATGATGATCTATGCTGACAATTAAATGATGATCTATGCTGCCAATTAAATAATGATCTATGCTGACAATTAAATGATGATCTATGCTGACAATTAAATGATCATCTAAGCTGACAATTAAATGATGATGTATGCTGACAATTAAATAATTATGTATGCTGACAATTAAAGATGATCTATGCTAACAACTAAATGATAATCTATGCTGACAATCAAATGATGATGTATGCTGACAATTAAATGATGATGTATGCTGACAATAAAATGATGATGTATGCTGACAATTAAATGATGATCTATGCTGACACATAAAGATGATCTATGCTGACAATTAAATAGTGATCTATGCTGACAATTAAAAGATTATCTATGCTGACAATTAAAAGATGATCTATTCTTACAATTAAATGATGATCTATGCTGACAATTAAATGATGATCTATGCTGACAATTAAAGATGATCTAAGCTGACAATTAAATGATGATGTATGCTGACAATTAAAAGATGATCTATGCTGACAATTTAATGATGATCTATGCAGACAATTAAAAGATTATCTATGCTGACAATTAAAGACGATCTATGCTGACAATTAAATGATGATCAATGCTGACAATTAAATGATGATCTATGCTGACAATTAAATGATTATGTATGCTGACAATTAAATGATGATCTATGCTGACACTTAAATGATGATCTATGCTGACACTTAAATGATGATGTATGCTGTCAATTAAGTTATGATCTATGCTGACAATTAAATGATGATGTAGGCTGACAATTAAATGATGATGTCTGCTGACAATTAAATGATGATCTATGCTGACAATTAAATGGTGATCTATTCTTACAATTTAAGATGATCTTTTCTGACAATTAAATTATGATGTATGCTGACAATTTAATGATGATCTATGCTGACAATGAAATAATGATCTATGCTGACAATTAAAGATGATCTATGCTGACAATTAAAGATGATCTATGCTGAAAATTAATGATGATCTATGCTGAAAATTAATGATGATCTATGCTGACAATTAAAAGATGATCTATGCTGACAATTTCAGATGATCTGTGCTGACAATTAAATGATGATCTATGCTGACAATTAAATGATGATCTATGCTGATTATTAAAAGATGATCTATGCTGACAATTAAATGATGATCTATGCTGACAATTAAAAGATGATCTATGCTGACAATTAAATGATGATCTATGTTGACAATTAAATGATGATCTATGCTGACAATTAAAGATGATCTGTGCTGACAATTAAATGATGATCTATGCTGACAATTAAATGATGATCTATGCTGCCAATTAAATAATGATCTATGCTGACAATTAAATGATGATCTATGCTGACAATTAAATGATCATCTAAGCTGACAATTAAATGATGATGTATGCTGACAATTAAATAATGATGTATGCTGACAATTAAAGATGATCTATGCTAACAACTAAATGATAATCTATGCTGACAATCAAATGATGATGTATGCTGACAATTAAATGATGATGTATGCTGACAATAAAATGATGATGTATGCTGACAATTAAATGATGATCTATGCTGACACATAAAGATGATCTATGCTGACAATTAAATAGTGATCTATGCTGACAATTAAAAGATTATCTATGCTGACAATTAAAAGATGATCTATTCTTACAATTAAATGATGATCTATGCTGACAATTAAATGATGATCTATGCTGACAATTAAAGATGATCTAAGCTGACAATTAAATGATGATGTATGCTGACAATTAAAAGATGATCTATGCTGACAATTTAATGATGATCTATGCAGACAATTAAAAGATTATCTATGCTGACAATTAAAGACGATCTATGCTGACAATTAAATGATGATCAATGCTGACAATTAAATGATGATCTATGCTGACAATTAAATGATTATGTATGCTGACAATTAAATGATGATCTATGCTGACACTTAAATGATGATCTATGCTGACACTTAAATGATGATGTATGCTGTCAATTAAATGATGATCTATGCTGACAATTAAATGATGATGTATGCTGACAATTAAATGATGATGTATGCTGACAATTAAAGATGATCTATGCTAACAACTAAATGATAATCTATTCTGACAATTAAATGATGATGTATGCTGACAATTAAAGATGATCTATGCTGACATTTAAATGATGATATAAGCTGACAATTAAATGATGATCTATGCTGACAATTAAATGATGATCTATTCTGACAATTAAATGATGATCTATGCTGACAATTAAATGATGATGTATGCTGACAATTAAATGATGATCTATGCTGACACATAAAGATGATCTATGGTGACAGTTAAATGATGATGTATGCTGACAATTAAATGCTGATGTATGCTGACAGTTAAAAGAGGATCTATGCTGACAATTTAATGATGATGTACGCTGACAATTAAAAATTTTCTAAGCTGACTAATGATGATCTATGCTGACAATTAAAAGATTATCTATGCTGACATTTAAAAGATGATTTATGCTGACAATTAAATGATGATCAATGCTGACAATTAAATGATGATCTATGCTGACAATTAAATGATTATGTATGCTGACAATTAAATGATGATCTATGCTGACACTTAAATGATGATCTATGCTGACACTTAAATGATGATGTATGCTGTCAATTAAATGATGATCTATGCTGACAATTAAATGATGATGTAGGCTGACAATTAAATGATGATGTCTGCTGACAATTAAATGATGATCTATGCTGACAATTATATGGTGATCTATTCTTACAATTTAAGATGATCTTTTCTGACAATTAAATTATGATGTATGCTGACAATTAAATGATGATCTATGCTGACAATGAAATAATGATCTATGCTGACAATTAAAGATGATCTATGCTGACAATTAAAGATGATCTATGCTGAAAATTAATGATGATCTATGCTGAAAATTAATGATGATCTATGCTGACAATTAAAAGATGATCTATGCTGACAATTTAAGATGATCTGTGCTGACAATTAAATGATGATCTATGCTGACAATTAAATGATGATCTATGCTGATTATTAAAAGATGATCTATGCTGACAATTAAATGATGATCTATGCTGACAATTAAAAGATGATCTATGCTGACAATTAAATGATGATCTATGTTGACAATTAAATGATGATCTATGCTGACAATTAAAGATGATCTGTGCTGACAATTAAATGATGATCTATGCTGACAATTAAATGATGATCTATGCTGACAATTAAATGATGATCTATACTGACAATTAAATGATGATCTATGCTGACAATTAAATGATGATCTATGCTGACAATTAAATGATCATCTAAGCTGACAATTAAATGATGATGTATGCTGACAATTAAATAATGATGTATGCTGACAATTAAAGATGATCTATGCTAACAACTAAATGATAATCTATGCTGACAATTAAATGATGATGTATGCTGACAATTAAATGATGATGTATGCTGACAATTAAATGATGATGTATGCTGACAATTAAATGATGATCTATGCTGACACATAAAGATGATCTATGCTGACAATTAAATAGTGATCTATGCTGACAATTAAAAGATTATCTATGCTGACAATTAAAAGATGATCTATGCTTACAATTAAATGATGATCTATGCTGACAATTAAATTATGATCTATGCTGACAATTAAAGATGATCTAAGCTGACAATTAAATGATGATGTATGCTGACAATTAAAAGATGATCTATGCTGACAATTTAATGATGATCTATGCAGACAATTAAAAGATTATCTATGCTGACAATTAAAGACGATCTATGCTGACAATTAAATGATGATCTATGCTGACAATTAAATGATGATCTATGCTGACAATTAAATGATTATGTATGCTGACAATTAAATGATGATCTATGCTGACAATTAAATGATTATGTATGCTGACAATTAAATGATTATGTATGCTGACACTTAAATGATGATCTATGCTGACACTTAAATGATTATGTATGCTGTCAATTAAATGATGATCTATGCTGACAATTAAATGATGATGTAGGCTGACAATTAAATGATGATGTCTGCTGACAATTAAATGATGATCTATGCTGACAATTAAATGGTGATCTATTCTTACAATTTAAGATGATCTTTTCTGACAATTAAATTATGATGTATGCTGACAATTAAATGATGATCTATTCTGACAATGAAATAATGATCTATGCTGACAATTAAAGATGATCTATGCTGACAATTAAAGATGATCTATGCTGAAAATTAATGATGATCTATGCTGAAAATTAATGATGATCTATGCTGACAATTAAAAGATGATCTATGCTGACAATTTAAGATGATCTGTGCTGACAATTAAATGATGATCTATGCTGACAATTAAATGATGATCTATGCTGATTATTAAAAGATGATCTATGCTGACCATTAAATGATGATCTATGCTGACAATTAAAAGATGATCTATGCTGACAATTAAATGATGATCTATGTTGACAATTAAATGATGATCTATGCTGACAATTAAAGATGATCTGTGCTGACAATTAAATGATGATCTATGCTGACAATTAAATGATGATCTATGCTGACAATTAAATGATGATCTATACTGACAATTAAATGATGATCTATGCTGACAATTAAATGATGATCTATGCTGACAATTAAATGATCATCTAAGCTGACAATTAAATGATGATGTATGCTGACAATTAAATGATGATGTATGCTGACAATTAAAGATGATCTATGCTAACAACTAAATGATAATCTATGCTGACAATTAAATGATGATGTATGCTGACAATTAAAGATGATCTATGCTGACATTTAAATGATGATATAAGCTGACAATTAAATGATGATCTATGCTGACAATTAAATTATGATCTATGCTGACAATTAAAGATGATCTAAGCTGACAATTAAATGATGATGTATGCTGACAATTAAAAGATGATCTATGCTGACAATTTAATGATGATCTATGCAGACAATTAAAAGATTATCTATGCTGACAATTAAAGACGATCTATGCTGACAATTAAATGATGATCTATGCTGACAATTAAATGATGATCTATGCTGACAATTAAATGATTATGTATGCTGACAATTAAATGATGATCTATGCTGACAATTAAATGATTATGTATGCTGACAATTAAATGATTATGTATGCTGACACTTAAATGATGATCTATGCTGACACTTAAATGATGATGTATGCTGTCAATTAAATGATGATCTATGCTGACAATTAAATGATGATGTAGGCTGACAATTAAATGATGATGTCTGCTGACAATTAAATGATGATCTATGCTGACAATTAAATGGTGATCTATTCTTACAATTTAAGATGATCTTTTCTGACAATTAAATTATGATGTATGCTGACAATTAAATGATGATCTATTCTGACAATGAAATAATGATCTATGCTGACAATTAAAGATGATCTATGCTGACAATTAAAGATGATCTATGCTGAAAATTAATGATGATCTATGCTGAAAATTAATGATGATCTATGCTGACAATTAAAAGATGATCTATGCTGACAATTTAAGATGATCTGTGCTGACAATTAAATGATGATCTATGCTGACAATTAAATGATGATCTATGCTGATTATTAAAAGATGATCTATGCTGACCATTAAATGATGATCTATGCTGACAATTAAAAGATGATCTATGCTGACAATTAAATGATGATCTATGTTGACAATTAAATGATGATCTATGCTGACAATTAAAGATGATCTGTGCTGACAATTAAATGATGATCTATGCTGACAATTAAATGATGATCTATGCTGACAATTAAATGATGATCTATACTGACAATTAAATGATGATCTATGCTGACAATTAAATGATGATCTATGCTGACAATTAAATGATCATCTAAGCTGACAATTAAATGATGATGTATGCTGACAATTAAATGATGATGTATGCTGACAATTAAAGATGATCTATGCTAACAACTAAATGATAATCTATGCTGACAATTAAATGATGATGTATGCTGACAATTAAAGATGATCTATGCTGACATTTAAATGATGATATAAGCTGACAATTAAATGATGATCTATGCTGACAATTAAATGATGATCTATTCTGACAATTAAATGATGATCTATGCTGACAATTAAATGATGATGTATGCTGACAATTAAATGATGATCTATGCTGACACATAAAGATGATCTATGCTGACAGTTAAATGATGATGTATGCTGACAATTAAATTCTGATGTATGCTGACAATTAAAAGAGGATCTATGCTGACAATTTAATGATGATGTATGCTGACAATTAAAAATTTTCTAAGCTGACTAATGATGATCTATGCTGACAATTAAAAGATTATCTATGCTGACATTTAAAAGATGATTTATGCTGACAATTAAATGATGATCAATGCTGACAATTAAATGATGATCTATGCTGACAATTAAATGATTATGTATGCTGACAATTAAATGATGATCTATGCTGACACTTAAATGATGATGTATGCTGTCAATTAAATGATGATCTATGCTGACAATTAAATGATGATGTAGGCTGACAATTAAATGATTATCTATGCTGACATTTAAAAGACGATCTATGCTGACAATTAAATGATGATCAATGCTGACAATTAAATGATGATCTATGCTGACAATTAAATGATTATGTATGCTGACACTTAAATGATGATCTATGCTGACACTTAAATGATGATGTATGCTGTCAATTAAATGATGATCTATGCTGACAATTAAATGATGATGTAGGCTGACAATTAAATGATGATCTATGCTGACAATTAAATGGTGATCTATTCTTACAATTTAAGATGATCTTTTCTGACAATTAAATTATGATGTATGCTGACAATTAAATGATGATCTATGCTGACAATGAAATAATGATCTATGCTGACAATTAAAGATGATCTATGCTGACAATTAAAGATGATCTATGCTGAAAATTAATGATGATCTATGCTGAAAATTAATGATGATCTATGCTGACAATTAAAAGATGATCTATGCTGACAATTTAAGATGATCTGTGCTGACAATTAAATGATGATCTATGCTGACAATTAAATGATGATCTATGCTGATTATTAAAAGATGATCTATGCTGACAATTAAATGATGATCTATGCTGACAATTAAAAGATGATCTATGCTGACAATTAAATGATGATCTATGTTGACAATTAAATGATGATCTATGATGATCTATGCTGACAATTAAAGATGATCTGTGCTGACAATTAAATGATGATCTATGCTGACAATTAAATGATGATCTATGCTGACAATTAAATGATGATCTATACTGACAATTAAATGATGATCTATGCTGACAATTAAATGATGATGTATGCTGACAATTAAATAATGATGTATGCTGACAATTAAAGATGATCTATGCTAACAACTAAATGATAATCTATGCTGACAATTAAATGATGATGTATGCTGACAATTAAATGATGATGTATGCTGACAATTAAATGATGATGTATGCTGACAATTAATGATGATCTATGCTGACACATAAAGATGATCTATGCTGACAATTAAATAGTGATCTATGCTGACAATTAAAAGATTATCTATGCTGACAATTAAAAGATGATCTATGCTTACAATTAAATGATGATCTATGCTGACAATTAAATGATGATCTATGCTGACAATTAAAGATGATCTAAGCTGACAATTAAATGATGATGTATGCTGACAATTAAAAGATGATCTATGCTGACAATTTAATGATGATCTATGCAGACAATTAAAAGATTATCTATGCTTACAATTAAAGACGATCTATGCTGACAATTAAATGATGATCAATGCTGACAATTAAATGATGATCTATGCTGACAATTAAAGTATTATGTATGCTGACAATTAAATGATGATCTATGCTGACACTTAAATGATGATCTATGCTGACACTTAAATGATGATGTATGCTGTCAATTAAATGATGATCTATGCCGACAATTAAATGATGATGTAGGCTGACAATTAAATGATGATCTATGCTGACAATTAAATGGTGATCTATTCTTACAATTTAAGATGATCTTTTCTGACAATTAAATTATGATGTATGCTGACAATTAAATGATGATCTATGCTGACAATTAAAGATGATCTATGCTGACAATTAAAGATGATCTATGCTGAAAATTAATGATGATCTATGCTGAAAATTAATGATGATCTATGCTGACAATTAAAAGATGATCTATGCTGACAATTTAAGATGATCTGTGCTGACAATTAAAGGATGATCTATGCTGACAATTAAATGATGATCTATGCTGATTATTAAAAGATGATCTATGCTGACAATTAAATGATGATCTATGCTGACAATTAAAAGATGATCTATGCTGACAATTAAATGATGATCTATGTTGACAATTAAATGATGATCTATGCTGACAATTAAAGATGATCTGTGCTGACAATTAAATGATGATCTATGCTGACAATTAAATGATGATCTATGCTGACAATTAAATGATGATCTATACTGACAATTAAATGATGATCTATGCTGACAATTAAATGATGATCTATGCTGACAATTAAATGATCATCTTAGCTGACAATTAAATGATGATGTATGCTGACAATTAAATGATGATGTATGCTGACAATTAAAGATGATCTATGCTAACAACTAAATGATAATCTATGCTGACAATTAAATGATGATGTATGCTGACAATTAAAGATGATCTATGCTGACATTTAAATGATGATATAAGCTGACAATTAAATGATGATCTATGCTGACAATTAAATGATGATCTATTCTGACAATTAAATGATGATCTATGCTGACAATTAAATGATGATGTATGCTGACAATTAAATTATGATCTATGCTGACACATAAAGATGATCTATGCTGACAGTTAAATGATGATGTATGCTGACAATTAAATGCTGATGTATGCTGACAATTAAAAGAGGATCTATGCTGACAATTTAATGATGATGTATGCTGACAATTAAAAATTTTCTAAGCTGACTAATGATGATCTATGCTGACAATTAAAAGATTATCTATGCTGACATTTAAAAGATGATTTATGCTGACAATTAAATGATGATCTATGCTGACAATTAAATGATAATCTATGCTGAAAATTAATGATGATCTATGCTTAAAATTAAAGATGATCTATGCTGAAAATTAATGATGATCTATTCTGAAAATTAATGATGATCTATGCTGACAATTAAAAGATGATCTATGCTGATAATTAAAAGATGATCTATGCTGACATTTAAAAGATGATCTATGCTGACAATCAAATGATGATCCATGCTGAAAATTGATGATGATCTATGCTGACAATTAAAGATAATCTATGCTGACAATTAATGCTTCAATCTCTGGTTCCTTGAAATATTCACAGCAGGAACTTGTCTACCTTCCACAACTGCAACGTTCTTGCCTTTCTTCCTCTGTGTCTGTCATCAAGCAGAATTTCTTTTGGGGGACTTCCTATCTGTAGAACACGTTGGGTTGTTTCACTGCGGGTCGCAGTATGGTCAATAAATACTTGTCATAAACCGTTCTTATTAGTCATCAAATTTTATTCTTTCCATTCGTTCAATCCTCTCATAATATTTTTCATCATTCAACTGACAATCTATCCATTTCGTTAATCCTTATCCCTAAGTGGCTTCGATAAGTAGTGACTAATTACCAATAGGGGTGGGACGTAATGGGTGAAAATTTCAGATTCATGTGAGTAGTATTTTTTTGTGTTCATTTATACATAAATAACACTAAACAATCTAACATTTTTAAAATTTGGCAAAATTCAGAAGGTGCAGGCCAAAAATAGCCGTTAGGGCTCCACGGGACTCAAAATCCATCATTTTTCGGTGTAAAAGTGGTTTCATGCGACATTGCAGGTCCTAAAACATCCTCAAAAGCTATGAATGGATATAGATGGTTAAATCTGGTATAGTACTTTAATTTAGGACCATTTTCAGGCTGTGAATGTTAAATAGCCAAAAACTAGTGGCCTGCCCATTCTGAATTTTGCAAAATTTTCAAAATGTTTGATTGTTTAGTGTTATTTATGTATAAATGAACACAAAAAAATACTACTCGCATGAATCTGAAATTTTCACCCATTACGTCCCACCCCTATTAGTAAATTGAAAAAATTAAAATAAGTAACCCTGATTCAAGAGATGTAACTTCATCTATCTGAATATTCAATATATAAACTTGTTATTTTGAGACTTTGTTTTTAGCCAATTAAATACTCCTTTCTTTTTTTTATGGAAATCGCTCCAAATAAGGCGTGAAGTCACTTGATGTGTGAGCTAACTTTCAGCACGAATCAACTGTAACTGCAAATCTTTTTAATTTTGTGTGTTTATAGGGAATGTTGACGATGGTAGTACCGTGATGGATTACATGGAACAAGAACGAGACCGAGGGATCACCATCACTTCTGCGGCTGTCACTTGTTACTAGAAGAAACATCAAATTAATTTGATCGATACGCCAGGTAGATCACCAAAATATCATTGTTATATGAAACAAGATTTTTTTATTAATTTTCTATTTTTCATTCTGAAAATGAAATGATAAAAATATCTGACGATCCGATATCAGATTGTTTTGATGAATATTTTTTGTCAATCAAAGAAAAAATCGCCAAACTTAAAAATCATTCATACATCTGATATATAAAGTAAAATCATTCATAAAATAAAATAAAGACAATTCTTCTCCCTGTAATTTTGTGATTTATCGCTTTTTTAACTACATAAGCAAAATCTGTTTCATAAGTGATTTACAACAAATATTGGTCCATGTTGTTAAAAACATTTCTTTTCAATTTTATTTCAATCGATTTTAATATTTAATCCTGATCAGTATTTTATTGTTTTTAGCCAAAAATAAAGGAAACGGGAGGAGTTTTTCCCTCTCACTTTCATCTACTCCCACTATCCACATGAACACCGGGAAAACATTTAAGAACAATAGAGAAGTTCTGGTCCATTTTTGTATGAAAAACAACTTGATAATAACCAATACAAAATTGAAGAAAAGAAGTTTACACACCAGAAGAAATTTGACAACAAAACCAAAAAATGCATCATGGCTGTTTTAAGAAGTTGAATGTAAAAAAAAACCAAAAGCATAAGTTAGCGCATTCAGAATACTAATGGAACAACAATTTCAAATAAAGAAGACGTCCTCTAACAGTGGGCAAATTTTTATGAAAGATTGTATGAGAGTAACAAAAGGAATTATTGTGTTATATAGCCAACTTCGCGAACTTCATCCAAAATTAACCCTTAAATGCTTTTTGTTTCAAATATGACATTTCCCAACAAAATGCCTATTTGATATGATATTCAACGAAAATGTGTCAAACTGCAACTGGTTTCATATCTGTAACAAGCCTGTTTGCAAGTGTGAATAGGTATTAGTATGATGTTGCATCAAGTAATCAGTATCAAACCAATATAAAAAAATAAAGCATTTAAGGGTTAACAAGTAAAATAACAAATGTACTAAGAAATCTTGGTGAAAATGAGTGAAATCCTACAGATTGACAATATTTATTCTGAATATTTGAGAATGGGATGTGAGCCACCAGTCCAGACAATGCACCATCTTTTCAAACTGAACAGATTCCTCATCAGTTTATGATTGGGGTAATCTACAAAAAAGAAGTAGAGTATGATGCAATCTGCTGAGCAACAAGAATTAAAAGAGTGTCTTTGTTCTTCCTCCTTTAAAAGGGGATTATCAACCTTGAAGAAAAGAGTGTCTTTGTTCTTCCTCCTTTAAAAGGGGATTATCAACCTTGAAATAAAGAGTGTCTTTGTTCTTCCTCCTTTAAAAGGGAATTATCGACCTTGAAGAAAAGAGTGTCTTTGTTCTTCCTCCTTTAAAAGGGGATTATCAACCTTGAAGAAAAGAGTGTCTTTGTTCTTCCTCCTTTAAAAGGGGATTATCAACCTTGAAGAAAAGAGTGTCTTTGTTCTTCCTCCTTTAAAAGGGGATTATCAACCTTGAAGAAAAGAGTGTCTTTGTTCTTCCTCCTTTAAAAGGGGATTATCAACCTTGAAGAAAAGAGTGTCTTTGTTCTTCCTCCTTTAAAAGGGGATTATCAACCTTGAAGAAAAGAGTGTCTTTGTTCTTCCTCCTTTAAAAGGGGATTATCAACCTTGAAGAAAAGAGTGTCTTTGTTCTTCCTCCTTTAAAAGAGGATTATCAACCTTGAAGAAAAGGAACCACTGAGCAAGTATTTTCTCTCCAACAAATCATCAAAAAATCAATTGAATTCAACAAATGTTTTCTCTTTACAGTTTTGAAGGAGGTATTTTCAAAATGTATTTTGATGCAGTTTTATGAAATTCAGTTAATATTTTGATTTGAATGTGTTAAATTTAATTAATAGTAAATGGTTATTTTTAAGCTTTTAAAAATCTAAGCTAATAAATATTCATATAAATATTTTTTTTAAATGTAATATGTTAAATAAAACTGAATTTTAAAAATAAAAACTTCAAAAACAACTTCATTTTATTCCACTGCCATTTATATCCATTTTCATAATATTTCTAAAGTATACGATTATGGCTTCTGCTGTAATCTGCTATCTGCAAACGATATATATATGCTCCAGTATCAACTAAGGAAGGTTTTGGTAAAGAAATGATCAAAAATTTATAGGAGTGAAGGTATTTGTAAATTAAAAATTACATAATGATAACGATAAAAGATAAACAAAATAAATACAAAAAAAATGATAGTAGACAAAACAAAATTGCATTGTTCTTCATTATAGCTCCCAGGATTACTGTTTTTTTTTTTTTTTGGGGGGGGGGGGGGGTAGTGTTCTATCTATTCTGTTGTCAGAGGCATTAATTCCTCCTATTTTTTAAGAGGGAGGGGGAATAGTGTCATTCGTCATATCATCCTTTTATGCATTACCTCCTCCTTTGGAGGTCAGTGTATGTAGTTCGTTCATCATGATATCATCCTGTCAGCAAAAATATTATTTTTGCTAGTTACTTTATAATATGTCATGTGTATGTGTACATGAAATAGTAATACAAATGTGTGTGTGTGTGTCATCATCCAGTTTTGGTATTGACGGTGCTGCAAGTGTCCCGGACTCCGGGTTGGTAACACCAGGCAACACCTCACGCCTGCTCTCCATGTGGTCCGATCCATAGGGTTGATACCAATCATGTTGCAAGCAGTCAAGTCACTTTGTACGCACTCAAACCAGGTTTGGTCCTTTGGTCTTCCACACACGCTCGTGCCGGGGGTGTCCATGCGTGTTATTGAGTTGGTGCAGGCGGTGGCATGCTATACATGAGTTAAGGAGATTCATGCAGAGGAGTAGTAAATTTCCAGGTTGGCCCTCCGTGGTGTCCTCAACTGGTCCCCATGCACCCGGCACTATATGATGCACCTCAAAGCACTTTGTGCAGTTGCAATCTGTAGTTAGCCGCTCTAGAGTGAATGACCGCCCATGCGTGGCAAAGGTAAATAAACTTCTCGTTAGCATTTTTGGATCCAAGAATGGTATCCCAACTAACCGTCTGCAAAAATGGGCCACTATGATTTCTCCATCAGATATTGTTCAACAGATGCAATCAGACATGCAGATGATTCATCCAGACTCATGGATAAACAAACCAAGGTCGAAGAGAATTCAGTCATTTCAGCATTATCTGTGGAACCAGAGATTATTTTAGTGCTCGCATTAACTGTCAAAGCATTGCCAATTACTTCGCAGATGATTCGCGAAGTTACAGTTTCCGACCCCTTACTCCAGGCAGTATTGAACGTTCACCATACAAAATGGTCTTAAGAATGTAAAGACAGAAATCTTCAACCCTTTTTTTCAGCGTCAATCATCGTTGTCTGAGGTTGATGGGTGTATTCTTTTTGGAGAATGTGTGATTGTTCTATTAAAATTGCAAAATTGTCTATTGAAACAATTTCATTTTGGATACCAAACATGGACAAACAATTAAAAGAACTGAGCCAGAACTGTTCAAAATGTCAGTTAGCGCTGCAAAAGCTCCGAGAAAAGCGAAACTTTTTTCTTGACCTATTCCGGAATTACCCTGGCAATGTCTTCACATTGATTTTGCAGGACCTATTGAGGGAAAATGTTTTCTATTACTAGTAGATACCTAGAGTAAATGGCCTGAAATTTTTCGCATTACATCGAAGGAAACTATTTAAAAATTACAACACATTTTCAGCCGATTTGGAGTACCAGAAACCATTTCAGTGAAAGTTTCAGATTTTTGCAAGCAGAATAATATCAACGACATACACATGCCACCATTTCATCCTCAATCCAACAAACAGGTCGAACGTTTTTTGGATACATTTAAGAGGGAGGAAACTACTCCAGAAATCCTAGAGATATGCCTTGGAAGTTAGAGCTACACTAAACCCATGTGCCCCTAACAATAGTTCACCGGCTGAAGTGCTATTGAACCGGAAAGTATGTTTACCAATGGCACAAACTTCTCACAAGAGAAACTTACAAACCAGTGCTTTAATAGCATAATATCCGACCAGTAGGTCAAAGCCTAGTATGTCTTTCTGCGTCACCAGGACATTGACCTTAGCGGATACACCAGAGTCTGTGCAAATCCTTACTAATGCTACTCTACAACATGCCTGTGTCTCACCCTTTATTGTCATTATTTTGATGCTCCTCCTGCTCTAGGGACGGCATAACCTTGCGCTTACTATGGTATGAGAGCAACCTGAATCCAGAAGCGCTGAGCAAGGCATTTGGTTGACATGAACTAGGATGATTGGTTGTGCCTCGTTTACATCTTGTCCGGGAAGCAGAGTGGCACTGACATCTTGTCCCCTGAGTCGTTTCCCGGACAGCTTGAAACCATGTGTACGATCCCGCCACACTGGAAGCACCGTATGTGTCCCCGTCTTCTGTCCATGCAATCCTTTGCATGTGGATTTAGCCTCTGCAGATTTCTAAGCCACTCTGGTTCGACTGTGCAGCCGTTACAATGTGCTCTTCAACCCTTGCTTCATCTTTGATGATGGCTCAGGCACACTCAAGCAACTGTTCAATTGGTGTCAACTCTATGCTTATGGATGCCATCAGGAGTTGCTTCACTCGAACTGGAGTCTGGCCACAAATGCGTATACAGAAGTCAGTTCAGGCAACCCTCCAATTAGAACGGTCGGCTTTTTCAATGCTGCAAAGGAGACAGACATTCACCGTCTTGCCTGCCAATAGTTTCTGGGTGGTAAACCGTTGTATGCTGTGCAAGGATCCATTGCAAAAGCTCTGTACAGCGCAACCTTTGTCAACTCAACATCGTCCTTATCATTTTCGCTTAGCTGCTGGTAGACATCCAGAGCACCTCCCATTAGTCGCAGGGGAATAACCGACTCGACCTGCTTAACTCAACACAAGCAACAGGTTACTTCCACTCTCTCAATCTAGTCTACCACAGATGTTGATCCGTCAAACACAGGAATGAGTTTCAAGTCGAACTTTGCATCTGTCATTATGTCACAAAACAGCACAGAAAAATGTCGAAATAGCTTGTAGTTGAAAAGGGTAAAAAAAAAAAACGCACACACACGAAAAAAAATCAAATGTTTGACTCTTGTATTAACGATTCTCCAAAACACGATGACGCCAACTCTAAAAAAAAATCAAATGTTTGACTCTTGTATTAACGATTCTCCAAAACACGATGACGCCAACTCTAAAAAAAAATCAAATGTTTGACTCTTGTATTAACGATTCTCCAAAACACGATGACGCCAACTCTAAAAAAAAATCAAATGTTTGACTCTTGTATTAACGATTCTCCAAAACACGATGACGCCAACTCTAAAAAAAAATCAAATGTTTGACTCTTGTATTAACGATTCTCCAAAACACGATGACGCCAACTCTAAAAAAAAATCAAATGTTTGACTCTTGTATTAACGATTCTCCAAAACACGATGACGCCAACTCTAAAAAAAAATCAAATGTTTGACTCTTGTATTAACAATTCTCCAAAACACGATGACGCCAACTCTAAAAAAAAATCCGACTCTCGTCAATTGGGTAACCCACCACAAAATGCCAATTCAATTTCTTTCTCCTTTTCTCGCTTAACACTCGATGTATCGTGATATTATTGTCCCCCCCCCCCTCGGAGGAAAGTTTCTACTCTTATTATTTTGATGAGAATTCGCCCATGCAAAACAATGGTCATTTGCATAAGTGGACTCTTGTCCTCGCACAGAAATAATAAGATTCTATCTTGTAATCGGAATGCTGTGGATTCAATCATCGATGAATGACACACTGCGTGACCCTCACTCTTCTACCTCGCAGACCTGCAAGGCTGCTACAAAATGCCTATCCGAATCTTGCTTCCCGGATAGCTGGAAAATTGCCTCTGTGGTACCAGTGTTCAAGAATTCTGGTGGAAGAACTGACCTGCAAGATTATTGCCTCATCAGTCTCTTCCCGCTCTTCGTGAAAATCTTTGAATCATTAATCAATTTAGCATCATCTCGTTAATGCTAAACTGGCCAACATTTATGGATTTAGGCAAGCCTGTTCTACTACAGATATCCTAACGGTCATCTCTGAATGCATATACCATACACTGGATAAGGCTGGTGATGATCTGGCATGAAGGTCTTCTCATGAAAATTAATCTGTACGGTATTACTCGACGAATATTTAATATAATCAGATCCTTCTTAGCCAAAAGAAAGATCCAGGTCATCCTCGATGGCCGTACATCTAAACAACATGACATTAATGCGGGTGTGCCCTTGGACCTTTATTATTCCTTATTTTCATAAACGACCTCCATGATGCAATTGCATTCGAGATGGATATATTTGCTGATGACACCACGCTCTACTCTTGACATTTGGCTAAGATCAAAGTGTAGTATCTGTTCCGATGGATACTGCACCCCATAGACTTTGGGGAGGAGTAAGTTTATTGCTTACTGCCTGAGGCGCCCCTACCGGGGAATACCTACCGGGTTGCCCAGGCAATTTTTAAACCCCACTTTTGCGACCCGACCTTGGGTCACATCTTACTTGTGGGAGTAAGATAAAAACTGGCCTTGTGCCTAACTCCTGAAGAGGAGTAAATCAATACTCTTGACATGTTGGCAAAACGAATGCACACATATCCAAGGCAATGGCTGAATGCTTAGAAAATGACCTCCAATCTGAGTTGAATGGGGACACAAATATGGATGGTAACATTTAATGCTACCAAGACGAAACTCCTTTCCTTTAACAATTATAAGAAACTTTTTCAACCACCAATTGCCATGGCTGATAGCGCCCTACCCGAGAGTCAAACATTTAAACTCCTTGGCCTAACATTTACAGCTAACAAATACATAGAAGATACTGCCAAGACTGCTGCAGAGAAGGTGGGCTTCCTCTACCGTGCTAGAAAACTTTTCACACCTGCCTATATCTCTACAAAGTCACAATTCGCCCATTATCTGGGCTGGTTCATCGACCACTAGTCTCTCCCTCTTAAACAGGGTCCAAAAAAGCCTTTAATCTAATAAGTCCCACACTGTTTACCAAGCTCTAGCCCCTGTCCCATTGCTTGTTTTACAAGTACTACAATGGAATGTGCTCCACTTATGACTCCTCGACGTAAATACCTCCGACCAACCCGTCAAACAGCAAAATCACACCCCTTCACTGTATAGATCCCCAGATGCTGGAAAGCTTTCTTCCATAATTGTTTCTTTCCTCAAACTGCTTGCTCCCTGTTTCCCTGACAGTACCAACATGCAGAAATTTAAATGTAATGTGACCAAACATCTTGCTGCACAACTCCCCACTTAAAATGCCCTTATAAATCTGGCCCCTAATTCTCAGCAGCCCTTACGCTTCAGTAGCAATGTCCCTTGTTTGGGGTGAATTTAAGTATTAAAAAACAAATGAACATTTCATATTGAATATTTCATAAATTGTTCGAAAGGAGAAATTCACTGTTATTTTCATTTATCTTTTTAGGTCATGTTGATTTCACTGTTGAGGTTGAACGAGCCTTACGTGTTCTTGACGGAGCCGTCGCCATCTTGGATGCATCAGCTGGTAATAATGATGCTTCTTCGATTTTTTGCTTTTCTCGTCTTTTTTATAGGATGGCAATCCATCCATTTATTATTGAATCCATTGTAGGATTTCTATTTAACGAATTTCAAAATTCTAAATATTCTGCCTAAACATCTACAAGATGCGTAAATTATTTGAGGACAAAAATGACTCTTAGAAATAAATATTTTTTTACTGAAACCCGTTTTTGAGGATAAGAATGAATTGTCATTTTATTTATTAAAGTCTCCGGCTTTGATAACGACATTTATGTGAGGTATGAATCACCTCTGTGCTACAATCAGGTGGTCCTTGTTCATATTGGGCATTACTCTAACTATGGAAAATTTGAAAGATTATTTACTGTTATGAGAGGGGTCCTTATCCCTTTTCTCAACTATGCTCCATACACATAGATTGAGATCTGAGGAGTAAAGGAGCCAACTGTTAGAGGTTATGCGATGGGGAAATTAAAAAATATTTTTTTACACGTCTATGGGTTTTCTTGACCTTTTCTGACATTAACTGACCTTTACTCATCACATGAGACTTGTATCTGATGTCTTTGTGGACAAAATTTCAGATTGTTCGCTCTGACATAGAATGTTTATTTTTCAATCGATATCAGGGATCTTCTAGGATGTGCAACACTTGTCAAATGAATTCACGTGTTCTAATGCTCTGCAAAGTTTGAATTCACGTGTTCTAATGCTCTGCAAAGTTTGTAAATAAAAGATGAAGCCACTTTTAAAGATGGTAATATTTCTAAATTGCTATAAATATAAAAATTTCGAAATAGAACCTGAATATTCCGTCTCTATAGTCATGATTACTGTGTGCCTTGTCTTGGCCTTTGGGGCTTGATTTACGCCGGTCTATGTGTCTGTCCTGTGCAGTTCTAGGAGGTCCACCCTCCCAGGCTTCACCTCCCCTCTTTGGGGAGGAGTAAGTTTATTGCGACGAATGCCGACGGGGCTGCCCAGGCAATTTTTAATGGCCAGAGTGCTCACCTCTCGGGCGCTGGCTTTTCAAACCCCACTTTCTGACCCGACCCGACCTTGGGTCACATCTTACTTGTGGGAGTAAGATAAAACTGGCCTTGTGCCTAACTCCTGGAGAGGAGTAAATAAATACTCTAATATGTACAACCCTAATCCTAACCCTATAACCTCATTTAAGTGCCCCTCACCACTAAGTCTGGTTTCCAATAATGCTACGATATCCATATCGTAACTGTCAGACCAAACCCCTTTACCACAAATTCAAGGACCCTTATTTCCATTGACTTGGACATTGAGAGTGTAACCTTTTTCGGCTTCGGCCACTCAATGCACATCAAGTAATGCCTGTGTGGGAAATTATTTTTGGTGACGAAAAATCTTGCACATCACCAATGCCACTTGCTGAGCACAATGAGCATTTGTCCAAAAAAGAAGAACAAGTCAATATCTTTGGATGCCCATGAAGCCGCAGGATTTTATTGAAGTTTCTATCTCCTAGCGAAATACTATAAGACTAACTCTAATCCTAACCCTAACCCTAATCCTAACCCTAACCGCAGTGCATGGAATTTCTATGTTCCTGCACATATGTATAGATTGAAACAAACACGTGTAATTATTGCTTAGGATGATTTCAAGTTTTATACTATACTAGCGGAACCCGTCGCCCGGCGTTGCACGGGAGAAAGTACTACCTATTGCATGACGTCGAATAAAAAAAGAAACGGCCTATTGTTCCCCCCCCCCCTCTACCGTGTTGGCGAATGTTATAAATTTAAAAAAAAAAGAAAAAAGTGGTAGAGTAGAATGGGATCGAACGCTGAAACTGGCGATCATGAAACCTGCCTTCCTAACCACTGTGCCACGGAATATTATGTAGTAAATTAATACCAGGCAAATAATAAATAAGAACCGGTGTTTTGTGAAAATTAAACTGTGCTTATTAGTTCCCGGTGTCGATGAGTAGAGTGACAGTACAGAATTGTTAGGGAGAAAAGTTTTTGCTACCACCTATATGAAGTTGGTTTGGGGGAGAGACGTGGATGGCGGGCCAAATGTAATATTTAGTGTTAGCTAGAAAAAAATAAGAAATTTACTAAAACACGCTCGAGTGAATAAGTGTAGTATAGTGGTGAGTTTAGTAGCCTGTGATGCATGTGGTTATTTTCCTATACTCCGAGAAGGTACAGGGGAAAAATCGTCTCTACTTTATATATTAGATATATATGTGTATATATCTCTATTCATATAAAGTTAAGTATGTGTATATGTTTATTTGTATGTATAGGATTCACTCCTAAACTAATTAATCGATATTTATGAATTTTGGAACATAGCTGCTAGATTTAAGGAGTTGTATGCTATACTTAGTTTGATTAACTTTGATGCGAAGAGGGCAAGGGAGGTGGAAGCCCTTTATGAAAATTCAGATATTTCTCATTTTTGTGAAATTTTAACAATAGGTATTCGATATCAATTAATAAATATTCCCCAAATTTCAGTTTCTTTAAAGGTTTTTTAGGTGCAACCTCCCATTTGGAATTCATTTTATCCATCCTTATTTATAAATATATAAACTAGAAGAAGGACGGCTAAAATTAATTGCGAGAACAGTTTTGCACCACTTTTATGTCCCCTTACAAAGAATAAAAACAACACTTGTACTCCTTGTCTTGGCTGGTCCAGATGCTGCTTCTTCATAGAGCTCAATGTACTGCGCTAATCGCCATGGTTTGGGGCACAGCTCCAAACGTGCTTCAGTAATGACATCTCGGAAAAATACAATTTCTGCTTTCGAATTACGCATGAAATGGAGAAATGCTTAAGTACTAACAACATTACAAACAAAAGAAAATATATAATTACGTATGGTGGACCTTGTATATACATAAAGTCTCTATCTGTGTTTTGTTCACAAACTGCCAATTGCATTTTGGAGATAGACCCTATAATCATGTGTGTTCTGATACTACATTCCTCAGGATATTTGGATAAGTCTATTTAATTTTGATCAAATTACCAAAATGTTCCTTGAAATATTTTGAATTATTTTCAAGGGAGATAATTGGAATGCCAACTGTTTTTCGCAATTATCTCTGTTTACAGTACGAATACAACAAAAATACTGCGCACAGTAATATTTTTCTGATGAATTATAGAAATGGAAAACTTTCAACTAAGTGTAATGAACAATTACGAATAATTTCCCTATTCTAAATTATCTTCCCTTTGGAGAACTCTCCTGTTCGTCTTAACCATATAAATAGCAACACTAATATTGTACTGACAGTTTATGCCGAATAAAGCTTTCTTAAGTTACGAATGTTCTCGTTTGACATTACACTAAGTTCTAGTATTATAAATGTGTCGACTACTTTGCAAATTAAAATTCCTTTGTATTTTTATTTATTTATTTTTCAAATTTGTGTATATTTTCAGCGTCCTAAATCATCTTCAAAAACTGTCATTCTATACCAGGGGCGGGCAACCTTTTCAGAGTGAGGGCCAGATGAGACTTTAAGAAGGAGATCGCGGGCCGGAGTGAAAAACGAAATCTCAGAATTATTATATTTTGTTTACATGAATAAATTGTACAAAAATTGCATTGAACACTCGACAAATCTGATTTTTTTTTCTCAAGAGACTTCTGTAATATGTGATGTTATAAAAGGCACCGACGAAGAGCCATTTTGGAACCATAAAAAATAATGACGGGGAAAGTAGCAAGTTGATCCAGCATTCGTTTTGACACACCTCACATAAGTTCTATGTTTCATGCCCTTTCCTCGTCTCACGTTTCCTCTTTGCCTCTCTCTTTCCCTTTTTCTATTTATATCTCTTAATAGTTAAGGAAAAATGAAATATATATGCATCATCGCTCGCTGATATTTATACATTTGTATCCCACTGTAAATCTTAATCGAAACCTACTTTTACGTCTATGTCACAAAATGATATGAGTTTTACTGGGAGGTCCGCGGGCCGGATTGCAATAATAAAGCATAGCAGGGTGGCGGGCCGGATGCTAAGCTTTCGCGGGCCGGATGTGGCCGCCCCTGCCATAGAGAGAAGAAAGGCAACATTTCTTACCGGCGATGCTCAAAACGTCAGAATATTTAAAGAAGTAAAAAAAACTCTCCTTGAGGGTCACGAAGTAGGTGGCTACAAAGAGCAGGGGGACAGGCACCAGAAAAATCTAGCCGGTGACGAATCTGATGGAATCCTCTAAGAAAAAAGGGCCGGCTAAGGGAGATAAATGTTAGGGGGTTTATTCTATATAAAACTGGACAGAAACAATGACTATATTTCCATTCTTTTTTTTTTTTGCAGAATAATTGATTATAGACAATTTAGAACTTCCATATTTATGAAAGAGGCGAAGTTCTCCAAAAGTTCTCCTTGGAATCCAGAAGAACAATTAGACGTGCTCAGCATCAGCAGAAGGATGGTAAATAAACTCAAAAAGGAATTGAAAGATTCAGGATTCAACTATGAGGCAACATCAGAGAGAAAAACGCATGATCGACAATCTGACACCAGAGTTTATTGCTGAAGTTGAAGAGCTCATTGATACTGAACCAAGCAAATCAATGTGCACCAATGGTAGGGGAAAATGCGTAGATGAATGTTCAGTAGGTGCATGAGGAAATGTTTTATAGAAGATGAGGAAAGGACAATTTCTGTGAAAGGCGATACAACTGAAGCTGATCAACAAGTTGAAACATCCCCTGCAGCCAGACGTGCTGTGTTTCTTCTCTGATGAGAAAAACTTCTGCCCAAACCAGATCAACTCTCACAACAAAAAGTGACCCGATCATGCTGACACCGTTTCCAGTGACAACCATAGTGTCGTCAGCAGTGAAGGTGACATCATGCCACCCCACTTCGTTCCTGACAGCCTTAGGCTGAACAGCAATGACTATATCCACGTTCTGAGCGAGGTAATGAAACCCTGGATCAACCAAGCAGCTGCAGGTGGTCCGTCCGCAGTAAAAGACCCAGGTTTCCCGAGAAAGATGGCGATGGCTGAATTTAATCACATGCTCCAGCTAGGGATTATTCGTCCCTCATCTAGCCCTTGGGCGTCTCCTTTACATATGGTTCCAAAATCATTTCCTGGACCCATATCTGTTTATCCTGCCAGAAATCTAAAGAGCACAGGCATATACGAGCCCATCTCGGAACTTTCAGTACTCCTGATTCAACTATATAATTCCTTTCCACCGCAGGAATATGTGACACAAGGTCGGAAGGAGGGTTAAAGAATAAAGCCAGCACCCCTAAAGAAGGAGCACTCTGGCCTATCAAAAATAGCCTGGGCAACCTCGTCGGCATTCCCCGGTCAGGGTGCCTCAGGCAGTAAGCAATAAACCTACTCCACCCCAAAGAGGGGAGTCAAGGCCTGGAAGGATGCACCTCCTAGGACTAGCCAGAACCAATACCTCAGCCTGACAGATAAAAGGCTACCGAAATGGGTCTTTTCCTGCTGGACTGATTGTCGAGAATAAATCCTCGACTGGTATTACCCCATCCTGAAGTACTCAATCAACCGGAGTTACTGAAAGACTGAAGTACTCCTGATGCATGATTTAACCATATCCACATTGACTTAGTGACTGGTCAGCCAAGGCTACTCCTACCAGTAAATCTGTATTTCTCGTTTTTCTCGTTCGCCTGAAGCCATTCCTTTGAGTGATATTTCTGCTTTAATTTCGCATTGTGGTGTCCCCGCAACAATTACCACTGATCGTGGTAGGCAATTCTAATCCCAGCTATTTCAAGAACTTTCCCAAATTCTGGGTGTTAAGCATAAAAGGACCACTAGTTATGACCCAGCTTTTAATGGTATGATCGAGCGCTTTCATTGTCAATTGAAAGCCACTTTACGTGCAGCTCCTGATCCTCAACGATTGATTGAGTATGTACTTATTGTTCTCCTTGGTTGCTATGTTACTATCAAGAAGGGTTTGGGATATTCTCCAGCAGAACTGGTTTACGGAATTCCACTGGCATTACCTGGTCATATGTTCATCCGGATCAATACATAGACAGACTCAGATGCTATTTTAACTGTCTGAAGAAATTTTTTTTTTTTAATGGAAATCGCTCCAGACAAGGCATGAAGGCACTTGATGTAAGGCGCTAATAAGAACGAAATATGGTTATCGCAAAGACAGGAGACGCCTATTGGCCTTAGTCTTGAAAAGACCAAGGTCATAGGTAGGAGGAAAACAGTCAGCAGGAAGAGAGTTCCACAAGCCTGCAGTTCTTGGAAAGAAGCTACTGGAATAGGAAGTTGTATTACAATTAGGTATTGAAGACCACTAGACCAACGAGTCAAATGAGCTGGAACAAAAGAATTCTGAAGAACACATGCCATAATAGTATTTATAGAAAAGACTAGCAACATCACGTCTGTGAGAGAGAGGGTGCAGAGAAAAAGAAAGGGTAGGGCCAATCAAATTTTCTATTAACAAAATATTAAAGCAGCAGTTCACAAAGACATTGGTTCATGGACTCATGTGTTTATATGGAAAGACTTGGTGAAAACCCCACTCACACTTTGGTCCTTATCATGTGCTTGCACGAACCGAAAATGTTTTTACTCTGGACATTGAGGGTACAAAAGAGACTGTATTGGTTAATAAAGTGAAACAAGCCTTTTTGGACACTGGCACCCAGGAACCCCATGTTCTACGTACACTTAATTTTCCCGAGCCAACTGATATGAAACTTCCAGAGACACAAAATCATGTCTTCCGACACACATCACCACTACACAATCTGGTAGACATGTCAATTGCCCCCCCCCCCCCTGCAAGTCATTCAAGACTGTCAATATCTGAGTTATCAGATTTTCCATCTTTTGAATCGGATAATGTCTACTCGGTTAAAAGGTACTTACATTTTATTTTATTTTTGCATTTATTCTTTTTTCAGTAACGAACAAGTATTGCTCTCTTTTCAGCAAAAGAACAGCCATTTTTCAACAAAAGAACAGCTATTTTTCAGTAAAAAAACAGCTATTTTTCAGCAAAAGAACAGCCATTTTTCAGCAAAAGAACAGCTATTTTTCAGCAAAAGAACAGCCATTTTTCAGCAAAAGAACAGACATTTTTCTCTTTTCAGCAAACAAAAGACATTTTAGATCGAACTGAACATTCATTTTCACTTTTGATGCAATTTGCATGTTTGTTTAAATTAATTCTTTTGTGCTCCTACTAAGCATATCTTGTTTTAATCGGCTATAAGCCTAAGCAGGGAGTAATGTAGCAGTTATATGATTATGATCTATTTTCTTTTGCACTAGATTATTCTCACTTGCAGAGTGATTGATACATTGTCTCGTAAGAACACTTGCTGGGAGGCACTTCTGGCAAACTTTCATTTTCTCACTCTTTCTAAACAGTCGGTGTTGAAGTGTCAAGGTGACAAGACGGCATGCTCCTGTCTTTCCCCTTAGTCCCAACTTCAGATGAAAAACTCAGACTCAACCACACGGTCCTAGTACATCCGCATCTACTGACTCAATATTTCGTATTCCTGTTTATATAATTCTTACCAGACCATACCTGTTGTGTTGATGAACCTCTATGAATAAAACTGATTTAAATTGTAAAATGAAGAAGTTTGTCTTTATAACCAAACTATGATAACATATTTCAGCAAGGCCTAAAGGACGGGTATCTACGCAACAACCCATTCCCTCATACAATTCACGACTCTAAACGTATGTTATATTATTAAAGCTTATGGTGGCAAGCAGAAAGGAATAGACAACACAGGATGGAAACTATAACAATTTAATCATTTATTTTTCAAACAAATGGAAGGAAATTACCAAGAATTGTCGTCATTGTTGTTGGTGGTAGTGATGGAAGCAGCGGCGGCACTTGTTGTTGTTGTTGGTAGAAGGAGACAAGACGATGACTGTTGTTGTCGTTGTTGGTAGGAGTAGACACAGCGATGACTGTTGTTGTCGTTGTTGGTAGGAGTAGACAGCAATGACTGTTGTTGTTGGTAGGAGTAGAAGCAGTGATGACTGTTGTTGTTGTTGGCAGGAGTAGATGCAGTGATGACTGTTGTTGTTGGTAGGAGTAGACGCAGTGATGACTGTTGTTGTTGGTAGAAGTAGACACAGCGATGATTGTTGTTGTTGTTGTTGGTAGGAGTAGAAGCAGCGATGACTGTTGTAGTTGTCGTTAGTAGAAGCAGCAGCACTGATGGTCGGGGCGGAGCGGCCGCGATGCCCATCGCAGCAGCCGCGGGTCTCGGTGGCCAGCGGTCCCTCTGCCTGCCTGTTGCTTGACCCCACTATTTATAGAAAAGTGGCGGACGTAGTAGTAGACATATGTCTTCGGATGAAAGATGGCCCCATGATTCAGAAAATTGTGTTTCTTTTGGGACATTCTTTTTGCCACAGTGAGCATGGCACATGAGCAATCCGCGTGTAATTGCTACGGTAACAAGTATGATCATGTGCTCCGACTTTTGTGTCATCACAGCGATTACAGAACGAGTCCCAATGCAGCCGATTCCACTTTTAAGCGGTCGGGAATCACGTACACAAGGCTTACTTGGGTAGCGGTTGTCACGGTAACACGTGCCGACAGTATGACGGGCGTCGTCAAATCAAAACGAGATCTAAAAATCATAACACGTATATAAATTTAACGTACAATGATTTTCAAATTCTATCTTTTTAGGACTGTTAAATCTTTTTACCACTAACCCTAAGTCCGACTGGCACGGTCCTAAAACCAAAGGTAATCGCCTAAAAAAGTAAACCTCCTCTTAAATAAAGCACAAAATTTATCTCATAACAATTAAATTTTTTTTTGTTGTTAACTGCCTAAAATGCTAAAATGGCTGGGAAATGGGGGATCAGTTTACGTTAAATTTATATGTGAAATTGATCCCTCACTCTAACTTCTAAAATAATTGTTTTTTGTTTATTTTCTGTACATCAAGTTTTTCAGGGGTTTCACATGTAATCGCCTAAAAAACAAAAGAATCTCATCCTTTGGTGATTTAGCTAAGAGTGTTAATCTACAATAATACAAAAAAAAGTATGTATACAATTTTATTTAATTTAAAAATTAAAAAAAACACCCAAAAGAGAAAAACAAAATAAAGAAACAAAAAAAAAATCGGATTAGTAAAACCAAGCCATTTTGATCCGAGGGGATGATGTCTATAAAATCTACAATTATCTTGACAATAAAGTAACACATGTTCGAAACAAAACTCCACTCTAAAAAGTAAACAGTTATTTAAAAAAACACCTTTTTTCTCAACAATCGCAAACTTTAGTTCTTTATCAATAACAAAAAATAATCATTTCCGTTAATCTCTTTCCGTTAATCCTTTGTAAAATTACCCTTTTCATGTTGTGGTGAAAATATAATTTAAAATTCCGCCAAAATTACTAAAAAAAACAAAAATTATAGCATCGATGAGCATCCGTAGATTCGTTATTTTAATATTTTAGCCTTTTTAGCCATCCGTAGTGTATGATTGTCGAACGTTTTTCGCATGGCACAACTGATTGGCCAAGCGAAGCGCACCTGCTAGACGCACCAGAAAGGAGAAGAAGAAGAAGAAGAAGAAGAGGCGGAGAGATTTAGTCTGCTACTGTTTTGGGGGCCACTCTCGCTCTCTCGCGCGCGCTCTCGCTCCATTTCTTTCGATTTAATTACCAGTCGGACTGCTTGGCCTTGTTATCCCACCGGAAAGCAAACCTTATTATTCATTTCTTGGGGAAAGAAAATAATAAAAAAGGAATTTTTTCACTATCATCGTCGCTTTCTCTGCTCTCCGGTAAGAAACATTTCATTCAATTTTGATTTGACTCTATTCTATTTTATTCGCTTCCTCTCACTTTTCATCAATGGATCAAGTAAGCGTATAAAATGAAAACAAAAAAACGAATAATGATTTTCCTTTTTTTTATTTAAAAAAATGTTTTCTTTCATCGACACATCTTAGAAATGAGTATTTTTTTTTAATTCTCTAAATTTCGCGTCTCCCACTAAAGATGCGATTCCGACGAGTCTATTTCTGTAAAATCGATGGCCAATTTTTGTCCCGATTTCGTCTTTATAAAAAGCAGTTTCATTTTTCTAAAATTACTCATCGTCTTTGGTTTATTTGCGAAAATTAAAGACTTCCTATTTTTATGTGTGCGTTTTTTGTTTTTTTTTATATTAAAAAAAATAATTTTTCAAATGTCATTTATTTTCATGTGACCACCTGTACTTGTAGTTTATTCAATTTCGGATTTTAGTTCCCGACACCAGACAATCCTAAATACAATAATCTTCATTTTATCATTCAGTCCTTCTTTAACGTCGAAACATGGAAAGCTTCGCGTATTTCCCTTTTTTTTTCTATTTCGAAATCAGCTGCTGACCAGAAAAGAAAATGGGAAAGAAAGAAAAAAAAGAAAGAAAAGAAAAACTTATTTATTTTCTTATTTAGATTTCTTTATTTACAATATTCTCTTCTAAGATCTATGAAAAAAAAGCATCAATTTGCCCATTTCAAATCGTTTGTCACTTCTACTCAGATTCTACACATTTTGTGACCCCCCCCCCGCTCTCTCCGTTCCCTCCCCCTCCGTCCCCCCCCCTCTCTCTCGAATAATTTCCGCATTTAAAAGCATCGTACGATGATCGATTATCAGGAATCCGGATCGTTCGATTTACGTCGATTCCATAAAGAGAATGTTTTCATTCGGATGCATCGTTTATCGAAGGACACCAAATTAAAGTTCATTATTTCTTGTTTAATAAGCATTATAATTGAAACATGCACAATTTCTTTCCGTGAAATTGCGTTTACATTTTTTATCTTATAAAATTTTCATCGTTTTTTTTTTTTTAGAATTCCTGAAAATGGTAATACGAAAATATTACCTTTCTTTTAAACCCTACTCATTCCTACCAAATTAAAGCATCTTAAAAGATCTTCCCAACCACAAACAATATCGTCAACTTGATCCGCCGAGTTAACCCTTCCCCATTTCCTTAGATCCAATTCTGTGGGGATTCTAGGCCTACATATTTTCAACACGAACCATTTTCTCTGATGACAAATATAACAAATGTGTTGATGATAAATAATATAATGACCAAGAACAAATACATATTTTTTTGTTAGATTTATTTTATTTTTATTTTTTAATTATGAAACCAATTTTATTGCATCGACATTTAAAGAAAATATTTGGCACTTGTGCAGTTTAGTAAACAGCGGTAGGAAGTAACGACCAATAGATTAAAACATTTTAATGAATTTATTTAATAAAATTTAGTTTCTTAAAGAAAAACACATTGTTATAAAATAAAGTTTATTTTCAATAAAGTAACATTTTGGTTAAAACATCGTAATAAAATATAGTTTCTGAAATTGACAGTGATTTATTTTTTAATTATAATTTAAAATGTTATAAAACAAACATAATAATAATAAAACTATATTTTATTACAAAATGTTACTTTATTGAAAATAAACTTTATAACAATTTTTTTTTCTTTTAGAAACTATATTTTATTAAATAAATAAATTTATTAAAATGTTCTTACTTCTTGTGGATTATCTGCCGCTGTTTACTAAACTGCACAAGTGCCACATATTTTTTCCTCTACTGGTTGTTGTGTAGACATTCATTGTTCCTTTGTTTGTTGTTTGACTGATGTTTGCAATTGTATAACTATATTAAAGCTGTTTGTTTTGTTTAATTAAAACTCGACCCCCCCCCTTTTATTATCAAATGATGATAATCATACCAGACCGGCTTTAAATGTGTATAACTTAATTATCTTTTTAACAAGGAAACCCGTAAGTGTTCCTTGTTCACTGATTCCCAACTTATTTTGGAAAAGGGTTAGGGAACCCGTAAATATCTCTGACTGATTTTAAAAGAATTAATAGAATCCGAATTGCTAACCTTGAAGAACTCAAAAGAGAACGTAACAATATCTCCCCCCCCCCCATGTGATTGAATGAAAGAGAAAAAGATTGAATGGATTGAAGACGAAAATAAAACCCTAACCCCTTATATTTCTTCGTTTTTATTTATTCCCCTCCCACAGCAGTAAGATGTGACACAAGGTCGAAAGTGGGGTTGAAAAGCCAGCGTTCTAGAAGTTGAGCACTCTGGCCTACAAAAAAATGCCTGAGCAGCCCACGGTAGGAACTGCACAGGACAAACCCTAAGACCGGCAGAATCAAGGCCAGAAGGTCAAGACGGTACCGGTCTAAGGGGTGTAGCATCCATCGGAACATATACTACACTTTGATCTCAGCCAAAAGGCCGAGAAAGCTTCTTATTTCTGGAATCTTTTTACACTTTCAAGTTGGACATTTTAGAATAAAACTTAATTTTAAAAATGAAAATTATATGGTCACGATCAATCATGGTAATGTTTCGTTTTTTTTTTTTAAAATGTTTTACTATTGTCATTTAAAAAAAAAAGGGCTCTTCTGCAGAATAGGGACGAGCCGAAATTTATTTGTTTTCATTTTAGAAGAGCTCCAATAGTGTAAGGGGCCAACAACTCTCTTTTTAGTACATAATTTCTAATTTCTCCAAAAATGGACGTGAATGCCCTGAATATGCGATTTATTTCTGAATTCTATCTCGTTTAAAAAACAAAAAACAAGAGAAAATTATTTTTTTAAACTGCAAGGAAAAAATGTGTTGAACCAAACACGATGACTTTGTTTTGAAATGAAAAAATATACTGTTGATTTTTCCCAAATTTTCTTTTCTTCAATAAATGTTCTATTAATATACTGTTGATTTTTTCACAAATTTTAATTTCTTCAGTAAATGTTCTGTTTATTAATTGAATTTGCATTACTTATTTAAAAAAAAAATCATATTTTCCATTTTCGGAGAAATTACATACTTAAAAGTGAAAAAAAAAAAAGAGAGAGAGTTGTCGGTCCCTTACACTATTGACTGAAAATAAATAAATAAATTTCGTCTCGTCTCTATTCTGCAAAAGTGCCAAAAAATGGTTAACAACGGCAATGGTTGAGTATGGCATTCCACAACATTACCAATATCTCAGTAATTGTAGTAACTGCATGTTTACTTTTTTTTGTCTCTTTTCTTTTTGTTTAACAACAAAAAACGTGAATATAAAATAAAATCCTGTCTGCGTTGCCCCGTTTTTTGCCGTCATTCTGACAAATAAATGATTTTTCCGTACTTATCAAGATGATGTCACATATGAAAAAAAAGTTGAAAATCGCAGTTCCAAATAAATTAACCGGAATACTCTTTGATATACTTATGTATCAAACAAAAATAACTATCTACACCAAAAATTAGCAAAAAATATTGAGTAGAATTTTAATTAAAAATAAAAATCAGTCTTAGTGTATATTATGGATCTGCCATTGATCAGGGGACGTAACCTGGTCTGTCATATTAACACGTAATAGATCAATAGCTTTCGGCAAGATACGATAAAACTGATTTTTATTTTTTATTACAAATCTACTCGATAATTTTTCCTATACTAATTATTGTCTAATACGTAAGTCTAAACAAGATTTTTTTTAATTGCGTTTTCCATATGTGACCTCATCTCGATAAGCATTGGTTTTTCTTTCCTTCCCTTTCCTCTATGAAGAATAACGTTTAGCAATTATAAAACAGAGGTGACCATACTTCATATTAGTAGTACCATCTGTTATTCAATAAAAGTTTAAACCCATATCTGTAGAACTCTTGGAATTTGGTTCCATTTTTAATTTTATTTTAGAAGTATTTGGATGTATTATTTTAAAATTATGACTTTTTGTCTAAACCTGCAACCATTTCCACAGACTCATTCATTGATTTTCGCGCTGTTAAATGAATGAGCGAACATTTCTTTTTCATTTCAAGTTTTATTAAATACTTTTTATTCTACGTTTTTTGAATGATTTCAGTATTTCAATTGATATTTGTGTTGCTGTGAATGACAATATCTGATTGTTTATTGTGGATGCTTTCTTTCTTTCGAGTGTGCACCGAGCAGCATCTAGTCGCTTGCAGTTTTGTTCCTTTGACACGACAGGGGCGCGTTCGAAAATTTGTTGTCCTTTGATTTAAAATAAATGAACCACTTACACGGCTTTCTAAGTAATCAGCAGTTAAATACTTCAAAAAAATCTATTAATATTACTAAATAGATTATTAAAAATGTCTGACACGGTGATTACTTCGTGACCGTGCGAAATTCAAAAGTGATTCTGAAACTTTAAAAACGTAATTAATTTATGATCCTCACATTCAGATTGTTTATTATCCAACTGACATTCTCATTAACCCTTGTTCCCTAATGGCTTTTCGCCTTGATAGTGATGACCCATTTGTATATAAAAAATAATCTGACTTGAAGTTTAAGGGCAAAAGTCAAATGTGATTCATTAAAAACCTCCTAACCAAAAGTAAATGAAAATATGAATTTAAATTTTTTCCAACGCGCCCCTGTCGTATCGAAGAACCCAATTTGTATAGTTACAGTGTATCACCCAGCGCACAATGTGGATAATAGTCCGTTTCTTGTTGTGGTTGGGATAATTTTGTACGGATGAACGAAGCTAAAATAAAACTCTCCTCTTTTTTCATTCTTAGTCATCATTTGTTCTTAAAAAGAATGACACCAAACGCCGCCCTCTGATTCTTCATATTCTTTGCAAACAGGATGTGACTTTCTTCCGCACCCGATTCATATTTTACATTCAATTTTTACGCTCAATACTAAAATACAATGTATAACATGCGTAGAATTAATAAAAATAAGGAAATTCAAATTTTGTTCTTACGAATCTGAATCTTTAAACTCCTACTTTATCACCCCACCCCACCCTTGTCTTGATAATCCCATTCTTAATAATAATAACCGACACATTAATTAATCTTCGTAGGTTTGGATAATCTCTATAAAACGGATATATCTGAAAGAAAAGCTAAAGCTTTCTTTTTTTTCGTAAAATAAATCCTTGACAAGATAAATAAACGCGTACAGTTAAGTTACCACACTCGCACTATACTACACAACAGTAACACACAGTAAACAACTACACACTCGCACTATACTACACAACAGTAACACACAGTAACCAACTCGCACTTGTGAAATGGTCATTTTTGTTAGTAAACATTTCTTTACAAATTGCGATCCTCGCTACACTGTCTTTTCTGTTCTCTTCTATAGTGAAGTCATAAGCGTTTGTCTGTCCGTCCGACAAAAAAATATTTTTTTTAAATAGACAATATACACCCTGAAAACTTATGTATTTAAATTTGGTATAACCCCGAGTTGGTTAAATGTAAAAAATGAAAAAAAAATGTAATATTTCATTTGTTTCGGTCTACCAAAGAACAATTGAATCTATTTTTAGTGAATTTTAATTCAAGATCAAATTACTTTCTTTTAAATGTTGAAAACAAAAACAAACAAAAAACACTTAAACTAGGTCAAACAGTTGGCTGCTGCTGACTTTCTTTTGTCTTTTATCTTCTAATATATAAAGTAGAGACGATTTTTTCCCTGTACCTTCTCGGAGTATAGGAAAATAACCACATGCATCACAGGCTACTAAACTCACCACGATACTACACTTATTCACTTGAGCGTGTTTTAGTAAATTTATTATTTTTTTCTAGCTAACACTAAATATTACATTCGGCCCACCATCAACGTCTCTCCGAAAAACCAACTCCATATAGTTGGTAGCAAAAACTTTTCTCCCTAACAATTCTGTACTGTCACTCTACTCATCGACACCGGGAACTAATACACACAGTTTAATTTTCACAAAACACCGGTTCTTATTTATTATTTGCCTGGTATTAATTTAATACATAATATAAAGCAATACGCAAAGACTTAATGACCGTTGCCGTTCAATCCGATGATTTTCCACGAATATCAGATTACGTTATTTCTAATTCTACCTATGACTTCTACATTTACATTCATTCCGGAATTAAGCGAATGAAATTAACGAACACAGTTCCTGCAACATTTATTCATTCAACATGGCAGCTACAATTTCTTGATCGAATCGACTTCCTATTTAATTCAATAAACACCAAGATACTGGTAGAATCCGATACATTTACATTTTCAAAATCATACACCTTTAACACGCATATTATAGGAAACTTGCCCATGACCCAAACCGTGTCAGTGTTGAACTTAATATTTGGTCGGCAGTAGCTAAATGTTAACATTTCTGCCCTCGAAAATCTCGCTTACACGCCCCCATTCCGAATTTGTGGCCATCAATAGACTGCCCATTCTGCATCCAACGGTCATAATAAAAAAATAGAAATAAAAAGTCACACAAAATCTTTTTCAGGAAAAATGTTATTATTAAATATTAAGGACACCTTTTTATTTATTTATTTATTATCAGATTTGAACTTTGATATCAGCTTTTAATAACCTTTAGTACTGATTACATTAAAAAGGTTCAATTGAAAAAAATATTATTAAAATGTATTAAAATTTGCTTGAATAATTGACAGTGAGGTCTTTACCCTATTGAATCACTGGTTAGACCACTCCTCGAATATGGTGCTCCTATATGGTCACCATGCACCTGGAGACACGCTGAACATATCGAAAATATGCAAAGAAGAGCAACCAAAAGAGTGCCCGGTCTATGTGACCTCTCATATGAAGAAAGGCTCAAAGCCCTGAAGCTTCCATCGCTGTTGTACAGAAGACTGAGGGGAGATCTCATCAACACGTATAAATGTGTCCATGGCCTGTATGACACTACGACATGCATATCAGAAATTCAGGGGGATTCTAAAACAAGAGGACATAATCTACAACTGACAAGAAATGCTACTAAGAAGAGCAAAAGACTGTCATCTTTTAGTAACAGAGTGATTCCATGGTGGAACGGATTGCCAGAAGGGATTGTCAAAGCCCCTTCGGTGAACGCTTTTATAGCCAGGTTTGACCGCCTTATTGAAAGCCATCTTGTAATATACAACTTGAGAGCCCTGGACCACCCACAGTGTCAGTCGGCTAAAGAAGAGATACAAAGGAGAAGTCTAAACTGGATGTAAAGCATCCGATCTGACTGAAGACTCTACTCATGATTTTTAAAATGAAAATTAAATATCAAATAAAAATAGAACTTTTACTTGATTACTGAAAATAATTTTAAAAAAACCCACCTTTGTTTTTAATTTAATTATTTTTACTGTGTAAAATAATTTATATCGGTTTGAAAATGTCTAAATTACACTTCAAACGTTGTTTATTGCCGTGAGTCACGAATTTGGAATAAGGACGTGTCAGCGCGATTTTCGAGGTCAGAAAATTTCACCAAAATGCATGAGCACAAAGTTCCGCCAATTATCACAGGTCTTGGGTCAGTGTGTCAACAGCGGCATACCATACTTATCTGGTCGGCCCATCTTTTTGGTGGTCGTCTTCTTAATCTTCGATGAACTTTTCTTTGTTTTTTTTACATAGCTGGAGCCTGGTAGCTGGGAAACATGTCTAAACTGTCACATCTGAGGAAGTGCTGCTAGTGGGCAATGTCCTTTTCTCCATCCTACTACCTCTTTCTCACAGAAAAGACGTTGCTAGTCTTTCTCTACTCTATCGTTATTTTCATGGCAGGTGCTCGACTGAGCTTTAATCTATGTCCCCTTCCCTGTAAAACATTCACAACAAAACTCGTCTAGCTACAACCACTGTCAATAATTTCCCTTTCTCTCTCTCCCTGCCTAAAACTAAAGAAAATTTCCATGATCAAAGTTTCTTTCCTAGAACTATCCGTCTGTGGAACACAATACTGCAGCGCTGCTTCCTAGCTGACTACAACATGGTCGTTTTGAAGTCCAATGTAAACAAATTCAAGTTGAGCCGTCTTCTTGGATGATCAAATTCTGCCCAATTTCCACCATCATTACCAATCATCACGGTGTCGTTTCACCGACCACCTGACACTCATTAACCCTTATCCTCGAGTGGCCTTTGGGCCTTAATAAGTGGTGATTCTGTAGTAAAAAAATCTTTTTTCGAATAACGTCGCTGATGGACCCCCCCCCCCCCTTTATTAATAAAGCAACATTCCGTTGAAATTGGAAAAAATGCAGTCATTTCTTAATTCTTGTTAATCGTCAACTGACATCAAGACTTGTTAGAAAAAGTAAACAAGTTCTGTTTTTGTTATTTGTAAGTACTAATGTCAGTCACGTGACTGTTCTGTCCTCAGTTAGAAGAGAAATCCTTCTTGACTGGGGCAATTTAAATTTTTGTTCCATCCAGAGCGCCCCTTTTTGGGGTGCTGGATACCCACCAGATAAAAAATCCCCAACAATCTTGTCCAACTTTGCCCTCGTGAGGAGGCAAATAAATAGACTCTTTCATCCTCTTTTCATCCAACACTTCTTCTGCACCATCGTTGGGGAGCTTTTGGCATTTCCCCGGTTTCAACGAACACTTCTCAGTACTTCACCGGATTAGATGTAACAATACGTTCTATACGACAGGCCACTTCATGACACAGCTGAGAAGCACGACTATAGAAGCTGATCTTTGCGTAGACTGTAAGGCCACCTTCTATAATAGTTTGTAACGAAGGGGAAACAAACCCCTTTTATGAAAATCAACAATATTTATTCATTTAAGTGACCTAAACCGTTGGGTGTAGGTTGCCGAAAGTTAAAACACTGAAGAATCGAAATTAAAGTTATAAAGTTCAGCTGCCGAAAGTATTTTCTCGAGACGTATATCTTCCAGTGGAAGATATACGTCTCGCTCGGCTGATTTTGATTTTTGAAGCATATTATTGACTTTTTAGTGATTTAAAAAAAAAAAAAATGAAATTTATGTTCGTTTGTAAGAGTAGTCTCCTAGTCCTTCCTCCTCCTATCATAGATTGGTGTGTGTGTAGGGGTGAGTCCCTAGTAGCACGGATGCTGCAAGTAGAGAGCAATTGCATAAATCTGATGTGATATAGTTTAGGTTCACCTGCTTTACATCCTGCTCACTCGTGCAGACCAAAATCTAAAGTTCTGAATGAACTCTTCTGTCCATCCCTTTTTTAGTTTCTATTGTCACACAAAACAACAACAAAACAAAAATGGTGTTAATGAATGAATGAGCTTTGACTGATGAAAAAAAGTGTTTCATATTAAATGTAGAATGTAAATAACACAGATAAAGTTCAAGTACCTATATATTTTATACGTTTATATATGTTATATGTTATATGTATGTTATATATATGTTATATATATGTTATGTTATATATATGTTATATGTTATATGTTATATATATGTTATATATATGTTATATATGTGTTATATATGTGTTATATGTTATATATATGTTATATATATGTTATATATATATGTTATATATGTGTTATGTTATATATGTTATGTTATGTTATATGTTATATGTTATATATGTTATATATATAATATGTCATATATATATGTTACATATGTTATATATATAATGTTATGTTATATATATAATGTTATGTTATATATATAATGTTATGTTATATATATAATATGTTATATATATATGTTATATATATAATATGTTATATATATATGTTATATATATAATATGTTATATATATATATGTTATATATATATATGTTATATATATATATGTTATATATATATATGTTATATATATATATGTTATATATATATATGTTATATATATATATGTTATATATATATATGTTATATATATATGTTATATATATATGTTATATATATATATGTTATATATATATATGTTATATATATATGTTATATATATATATGTTATATATATATATGTTATATATATATATATATGTTATATATATATATATATATGTTATATATATATATGTTATATATATAATATGTTATGTTATATATATATGTTATATATTATATATATATATATAATATGTTATATATTATATATATATATATAATATGTTATATATTATATATATATATATATAATATGTTATATATTATATATATATATATATAATATGTTATATATTATATATATATATAATATGTTATATATTATATATATATATATATAATATGTTATATATTATATATATATATATATAATATGTTATATATTATATATATATATATATATAATATGTTATATATTATATATATATATATATATAATATGTTATATATTATATATATATATAATATGTTATATATATATATATATATAATATGTTATATATTATATATATATATAATATGTTATATATTATATATATATATAATATGTTATATATTATATATATATATAATATGTTATATATTATATATATATATAATATGTTATATATTATATATATATATAATATGTTATATATTATATATATATATATGTTATATATTATATATATATATAATATGTTATATATTATATATATATATAATATGTTATATATTATATATATATATATATATGTTATATATTATATATATATATATATGTTATATATTATATATATATATATATAATGTTATATATTATATATATATATATATAATATGTTATATATTATATATATATATATATAATATGTTATATATTATATATATATATATATATAATATGTTATATATTATATATATATATATATATAATATGTTATATATTATATATATATATATATATGTTATATATTATATATATATATAATATGTTATATATTATATATATATATATATAATATGTTATATATTATATATATATATATATATATAATATGTTATATATTATATATATATATATATAATATGTTATATATTATATATATATATATATAATATGTTATATATTATATATATATATATATAATATGTTATATATTATATATATATATATATAATATGTTATATATTATATATATATATATATAATATGTTATATATTATATATATATATATATAATATGTTATATATTATATATATATATATATAATATGTTATATATTATATATATATATAATATGTTATATATTATATATATATATATATAATATGTTATATATTATATATATATATATATATGTTATATATTATATATATATATATATATGTTATATATTATATATATATATATATATATGTTATATATTATATATATATATATATATGTTATATATTATATATATATATATATGTTATATATTATATATATATATATAATATGTTATATA
>OY744532.1:110662082-110689582 GCA_963556195.1 Sepiola atlantica | reverse complement strand
AGTGTTCCGAGTGCTGCTTCTCCATATATGACCGCAGTATCTCCCTATCTTAGGGCGTAACTGGTTCTTTTAGAGGTAGAGGATTGCGTCAGGAGTGAGGTACTTTCTAGTGTGGTAGAATGATCTGTAGCAGTAGTAGTTACAACAACAATCGCAGAATAACGATGTCTAAATTCATTCGATGTTTGCTGACTTGAATGCTTGATACTGATTTGAGCAAATACTCAATTTCGATTGGTTCCCTATGTCAGAAACAATCTCCTCTGGAGCTGCACACCTGTTATCAGTTGTTATATAAAGAATTGCGTTTTTCAGTGAGTTGGTTGTCAAGAAGGCCAAGTTACCAAACTCAGAACAATGATAAATACACACACCTTTAGCCTCTGGCTGTTAAGTGTCGGCACAGGCACTTATTTTCTTATTTCGGCACAGACTTCCAAATGATAATAATATCAACTCTGTCAGCATTACAGATTAACTCTTATTCCTATCTACATACGTACACACTTTTAAATAACATTCTCCTCTTATGGACTCTTAATACCATTTCCCTCGTCCAGACTTATGGACTTTTTCTCATCCAGACTTATGGACTTATAATAACATTTTCTTTGTCTTGATTCAAGGACTTTCAATATCACCTTTCTCCATCAAGATACGTGAACATTTAACGTCTTAATTACTAACACCTGTCTTTTACTTATTGAGTGCAGATGATCGATATAGAGTATGGATTAGTACGTATGGATTTAGTCTTTGTAATCCACTTGTCATCAATTTACTTATGGCTAAATATATTTCCACTGTAGATTCAACCATTTTTCCAATGGCCTTAGCAACAATTTGATGTAAGTCTTCCATTTCAGGTCTGGAATGAAAGTCAGTCCTAGGAACTTATCAAAGAAGGGGGCTTTCTTGGCAAGTAAGCTACACAGAAACATTCATGTTTAATTCCTGAATGAAATCATCAGGCTAAATGTGTGGATGTATGGTTTGCGATCGCTTTTATATCTGAGTAGTGTTTACTCTAATTGACCAATTAGATTTGTTGGTATTATTACCTCCTCTTGGGCTATTATTTTCATTAGCCAATGGCGAAGCTTCTCTTAAAACAACTTTTAAGTGAGTCAAAGTAACAGGTAATCTTACTCTAACATGTAGGAACTAAAATAGTTTATCTGTTCTATTTATTTTGTTATCTTTGCCATTTTAGCTTAATTTTTTCAGTTATGGTTGGTGTTTGTATTTATTTTGTTTATATATATATATATATATATATAAATGTTATGAAAAAATATTTATGGCAATTAAATTACACATTTTTATCCCTGGAGGGAATCGTCAGGCTGACAATTCCCTCCGGAGATGAAACGCGGAAGCCTCTGTACTTACTACCTAGCTCTACTCACATATCGAGCACTGTTGAAGTAAATACTGAAAATTGATACATAAAAAATTATCTCTTCATAACATTTTATGTGGATACATGAAATAATTTATATATATATATATATATATATAGGCGTCTTCGATGGTGTTGGCAAAGCATTCACGTAGGTCTGGTATTGCCGTTTTGCTGGTGTTAATGTGAGGGGGAGCTTTTCTGCTTGGTTCGATGGATCCAGTTGGACTGGAGATGGATTTTACTGCCAACCATGGAGTGGTGGGTATCACAGTCAGCACTGTGGTAGCTACGTGTGGTGAGAACAAAGTTCAGTGAGGACCTCCGTTTGATGACAAGGTCCAGCTGGTGCCAGTGATGGCATCTTGGGTGTCACCAGGATACTCGATGATGTGGCTTAGTGGCGAAGAATGTGTTATGCAGACGTTGTGGTAGGAGCACAACTCAAGGAGCCTCTGTTCATTCTCGTTCAGCCTGCCAACACCAAAATGACAATACAGTTGGGTCAAGAGTCATGGTCGGAACCCACCGAGCAGATACATTTTATCCATGACACAGATGTCTTTGATCGTGATGTCAAGATCCTCATATAATTGGTCTTTGATCTCGGCTGGAGAGCATAGCGTAGGAACATAAACGCTCAGGATGTACACTAGGCCTGAGGCGACTGATAAGCTGAGAGACAATAGGAAAACCTGTTCTACACTAGAAGGATGTTTGCAAGCAAGACATGAGAGCAGGTGGCATCGACAACAGGCTGAGAGTCCGTCGCTGAAGATTGCAGCCGCTAGAGAAGAGCTGTAAAGGCTTGCTGCAAGAGGAGTAAGGAGAAGAGAGACCAGCCGTGGAGGGAGAGGAAAGAGCATAAACGGCAGACACTATCTACATCTGTGACAACTGCAACAGAACCTGTCGATCCAGGATAAGCTTGCACAGTCACAGCAGGCGCTGCAATTTGGCAACAAACAAATCTGAGGCGCAGAACTCCATTGTCTCCTAAGACAGAGGGATACAAACAATATGTATGTATATATAAAGGTTTTTTTTTAAGAAAAATTAAACAGACTAACCAGAATAACCAGACTGCTGAATTATGGGCTAAGTGCCTATTTACATATTGTATTATGTCATACCAATGGTTTTGTGCTGATGATTCAGCATTTATCAATGACAGTGAAGAAGCAACATTTTGAAGGCAAAGTTGGTACGTCATTGATAAATGCTGATTCATCGTGATAAATAAATATTATATATATATATATTTAAATAAATATTAAATTATTAATACCTACAGACGCTAGAGTTTCATGCTTATTGCTCTCATCAGTGCAGGAAAGTAACAATTTCAGACGGTCGGGAGGCGCAAACCTGGTTCACAGTTAGGCTAGAATCTGCAAGCAGTCGCCATATCCACTCGGCCAATTGAAACTGTCACGTAATTAAGGGAAATTAAGATCTATATGTACCTAAAAGCGGGCACAGATAGAAGACTAGTCGAGAGTGTGTTCGACGAATGTATTCGGAACTTTGCATTAGAGCTTTTTGACAGTCTATTTTTAACATCCCCGAGAGTGCTCAACTTGAATTTCTTAAACGGGCTTATTATAATATTTTTAAATAAATATTAAATTATTAATACTTACATACGCTATATATATATATATATATATATATATATATATATATATTATACTTGCCGACCTGGCGTTACCCAGGAATATATGATTGCAATTAGTGTCCGGGAGTATTTGAAAAATATTGTTACTGATAATATATTAAAAAAACTTTTTTTAAAGGGAGAGGTAAAACAATAAACATGGATCAAATCTGGGGTAGATACAAATCTGGTTAAAAGAAACAAAATGGTTGGGTGATCGCATGTGGTTTCTTACAAGTCTGTTTTATATCCAACCCACCTGCCCAAAACAAAATCCAATTTATTCGTAGGTGGTAATCTTTCAGATGACTCTGCTTAATTTTTCATAATATTATATAAACAGAAGTGTAACTTTTAATCGACCTGTTTGTAGCAGGCGTATCTTTGTTGTATTGTAATCATTTGTAGCATACGTATCTTTGTTGTATTGTAATCATTTGTAGCATACGTATCTTTGTTGTATTGTAATCATGCAAATGGCCTTGTGACGACGACTAAAAATGTATAAAATTACAAAATGTATTTGCAAATAAAATGAAGCATGGTGCATATTCCTTGCAAATAATAACGGGTAATCGTTTGTAGGCGTTTGTTTTCAACTATTAATAGCTAGATTATTTGGAATATTCAGGCTACTCTTCTCATCTTGGATGTTATTCTCACAACGTTTCCGACGATGTAACCTCCGACCTTTTTCAGATGCATCTTGTCCACAAGGACATGTGGCATCACGAATATAAGTGCTAAATAATAATCAGTTTTAAGTGACAGTCTTCTGGAGGTTGAAGGTTCAATCCTCAGTAAGGGTGATACTAAGAATACAATTCTGAATTAAGACTTCTACCCGGTCATGGCCGACGAAACGAGAGCAAGCTACCCGCGTGGATGAAATAAAGGGTTCTGTTCGAAATTCCGTAGAGATTCCCGATTCCGACATAAAAAAATTCTCGAGTTCGACAAGATGCATCTGAAGATGGTCGGGTTACATTGGTTGAAACGTTGTGAGAATAACATCCAATATGAGAACAGTAGTCTGAATATTCCAAATACAATCCTCATCTAAAAACTTCCGAAATATAATATTAACAGATGCTTTTTTAATTTTTTTTTACAAGTCGTATTTTGAGTTTATCTGATTTAAAAATTTATGTGTATGTTCGTTGCAAATAAAACGAAGCTATATTTTATGTTATTTCTTGCAAGTATGTGAAAAGGCTTGTTCTTTTGGTTTGTTTCAGACTATTAAGTCTGTTTTTAAGTAGTCATATATCGCCGCCCTGATATGGCTTCAAATAAAAACTATGCAGTTCTTCATGTGTGATTGAAAATCATTTTTTGTCCAATTGTTTTTCAATTATTCCATGTGTTTGGCGATTGTTTCTAAAATTCAATCTATTCATAGGAGACTTTCAGATGACACTGCTTAACGTTTCCTAATTTAAATGAATAAATGCGAAATATTTTCTTATTTATCACTACTATATTACAATCAAAACAGGTCACTCTAATTTAAATAATTAATACACTGTACTACTTTGAAATCAAGCAAAATCGAAAACACAATCTTTTATTTACCTAATTTGCATAATGATATTCTTAAACAGTTCAAAATAAATAATTGTTTGCTGTTATTCGATTATAATTTGATTGTCCTATTTGTTTATATATATATGGAATAGTTTTATCGATATTAATTAAAGTGATAATAACAAAAAATGACAAAAACTCGAAACCATTTTCAAAGGACGTGCACCCTACAAGGGGAATAATTTCTTTTGACAACATTTCCACAACAATCGACAAGCAAAACAAGTTGTTGTTTTTTAACTTAGCTAATTATTTTTTATACCTCATTTTTAAATCGTAGATTTTCCTAAGTAAAACAACATTATTCCTGATATAGAATTTCAAACATACACTTAAAAAAAATGCTTTTTTATTTATTTCAGCATTTAATTCTCGTAGTTCGTAGGGTATGGGTCTACTTTACGTGTGGTTTTGTGATCTTGCCACTCGAACTTAAGATTAGTGGTAAAAAAATTTATCAATTTCCTTAAAAAGTTAAATGGCCCGGAGATGGGGGATCATTTTTATTTTAGATATATATGAAACTGATCGCCCACTCAAAATACTAAATTATTTTTTTGTTTTTCGTCTTTCCGTTTTCCACACTGTTAACACGTAATCATTTAAAAAAGCAGAATTCTATTTTTGGGGGCGGGGAGGAGGATTTAGTGGAGGTTGTTAATCTATAATTTTACCCATATTTTATTTTTAATCTTATATTTTTTTGACTATACATCTCTTTTTTAAAATTTTGATTTTAAGCAATTGATTTGTTTAGCTGTGTTTACCTTTCCCATGAAAATTAATAAAAATAACTTTTTTTTTTAATTGGTTAATTAAATATCTTATTTTTAAGGCATAAATATTAATAGTTTGGGCATTATTGTAGATTAACACCCTCAGCACCCCCTCCTCCCCAAAAATTATATTCTACTTTTTTGGCGATTACGTGTGAATACACTGAAATACCTGATGATGACTTTAATATTTGTCATAAAAAAAAGACCTAATCTTTCTCAATTAAAAAGAGAAATAGATTCTTTTTTTTACTATTTATTAAGTCTATTTTCTGTCTTTAATGATAAAGGCGAAAATCACTAAGTAACCATTTCGAATTACTCAGTAATATGAAATTGTTTTATTTGACTAATCGACGTTCCACTCTTTCATTTATTCATTTCATTATATAACCAGTTTTTAATAGGGGATCCATTTTACTTTTCTTGTGCTAAAGCAAAATCAAATTCCTCGACTTTGAATATCTTAAAGACCATATTTTGTAACGAACAATTTAAAAAAATATTTTTAGTTAAATATAACTTTACTTAATTTATTTTTACACTGTATTGTTCTGAAGAACATAGTGGTACGGTCCACAGGAAGAACTGAGCATTCAGAATTAAATACTGATTTAGTAAAAGGAAATATATCAATGCCGAATATTGAGAAATAGACTGGCTTACTTTTATATATTAGATATTTTCAAAAGAACATTTTCTACTAAAATAACCCTTGCACTGATGTTAATGAATAAATTTCCTTAATTAGGATAATGAAACCCCTCCTTGTTTTTGAACTTCTGATGATTTAATAAATATTGTAATTGTACAACTTTTATTTTCATCATTCATTTTCTGAATATATATATTTGAAGTTATTTAGATTTCTAAGTTTTTGTTTTTCCTGTTACTCTCATACGCAACTAGTTATTTATGATACTATTAAGTGTCACATCTGGATGAGCTTATGCGTAAGTGCGATTTAGTGTGGAGTATAAATAAATGGTATTTTATGAATTTAGTTGGGCAAATAATTTTAAAAGATTTCATGCAAAGCGTTTTTGTTTTTTTCCGTTTCCGAAACACAAATCTTATGTAACACTAGCAGAAGTACTTGCCACGGGACAGGTGTTACGTTCTAGGTTGGTCACAACAAATTGGAACTTTGTTAGATATTTCTTCTTCGGTGATTGTTTCAGTGGTTCAATTTGGTTAGATATGTGTATATGTTTATATATTTAAAGTTAGGTATGTGTATATGTTTATATATTTAAAGTTAGGTATATGTATATGTTTATATATTTAAAGTTAGGTATATGTATATGTTTATATATTTAAAGTTAGGTATATGTATATGTTTATATATTTAAAGTTAAGTTAGGTATATTTTTATATATTTAAAGTTAGGAATGTGTATGTTTATATATTTTATGTACATGATTCACTCCTAAACCGATATTTAGGAATTTTATAGCACCATTGTTAGGCGAAAGGATAGGTAATTGTGAGATATATTTAATTTAATTTAGTTTTATGCAAAGGGGGAAAATAGGGGCTGAAACCCTTGGTTATAATTCTGATTCTTCTGATTTTTGTGAAATTTTATCAATTAGACATCAATTAATTAATATCCCCCAATTTTTAGATTCTTTGGAGGGGTTTTAGCAGGCATAATATGGGCACAGCGTTCCATTTTATAGTTCAAATATTTCAGATTTGCATTGAATATGATCCATAGTCATTATACACCAATTAAGCAAGATTCCCTGAATTTCAATTACTTCTTAAGACCCCTTAAACTTAAGCTTTAATGTTTAGACATTTTCTAGAATCAAAATCATGTAATAAATATGTAAGGAGGTTGAAAGGGAGAACCCCCAGACTGCTGACAGTTGTTTGAAGAGGCAGCGGGTGGCATGCTGTGTTTGCAAGCAAAACTGGACGCTTAAGTAAAGTATAGATGAAAATAAATTAAAATAAGTGAATTTATGAGTGACGAGTCTCATCTCGAGCGAAACGAGATTTGTAATGTATGCAAATTAGGCATAAGGCCAGAATTACTATAAAACAGTGTCACCGGCAAAGAGGTTGTCTTTTTTTTTTCTTTTTTCCTTTGGGACAGAAATAAGGTGCATATTTGGAGTGGCTCATACTCGGTGGTTCTTCGATGTGATAGAAGCGCATTGAGGATATTGATCAAAATTTGAATAAGGATTCTAGATATAAGGTTTAGTATCAAAATCTTGATTTTAATCTTAAGGAGAAATAAAACTGGTGCAAAACTGTTCTGTTCGGGGAATTTTACCTGTTCTGAGACGGGTATTCTTCTAGTGTGTGTGTGTGTGTGCGTGTGCGTGTTTTTGTGTGTGTTTTTGTGTGTTTGTTTTTGTTTGTTTTGTTTGTTTGTTTGTTCACATATTCCTCCTATAGTTTTGGAGATACTCTCACAACCATGGGATAAGTATATTTCATTTTGATTAAGGTGGAGGGGGGGGGGGCAATAATATTGTAAAAGTAAAGAATAAAAAAGTAATATCGTGCCTCCTTAACTATTTCAAACTCATCCTCTCTCTCAGCAGACATGATCTTTTTCGATCAACCAGAAAGAGAGAGGTTTTGAAACTGAAACATTTTGAACTTCGGATTTTAATAAGAAATTTAACTCTAGTTATTTAAACTAGTGTTAAAAATTATGTTGATGGCTTAAGTTTGAGCAGATCATCACGAAATTCGGAGTCTTGAAATTTGGCATACCAGAATAATGAGTTACTCAAAGTCAGCAGTTAACGGTGTAGGGTCAAAATTTGTCCCTCCTATTAAAGACTTCCTGCTTTGGCTAAATATAAGTAATAAAATAGGTGTTATGGAAAATCAGGAAAAGTTTTTATTTGAAATAATTTTGTTTACAAAAATAAGTATTCACATAGGTGTAATAAATATAATAAAATGTTTTTGTTTTTTGATTTTTAATATATTATTTTAGAAAAATAAGTAATCAAATATGGTTTTTGGGGGGAATACATAAAAAAGTTGTGTTATTTTTCTAAACATTGAAATATGAATGTTTCTAACAATCATAGTACTGTTGGATCGGCCATATCATATATGTGATCCGGGATCACATATATGATATGTCCAAAGTAATTTGTTTAAACTCAGCGATGCCAGAGAAACTCCTGCAGGTAGCTTTTGAAATTTTGTATGTGCACCATGGTCATAAGTGGACACCCCATCCATTCATGAACTGCCTAAACTGTTGACTACACAAGGCAGTGCCATTATCAGCCATGATCTCTGCTGGAGGGTCACGTTCAAAAAACACTGATTCTAACTGCCGAATTACATGTGCAGTTTTTTGCCATTGTAGCTGCCACCAGATTGAAAAACGCATGCAGTTTTGCCACACATGGAGAAGATACATTTTCCTGTCATTCTTATAGGACCGTCTACAGTACTGCTTCCTCGCCATCGACCATGCTCCTCCCAAACTTCGATTCCCAGCACTCTTGCACCGTTTGAAGCTTTTCTGAATCCTTACTTTTGAGTTTGTACTTTTGATGCTTTTGGAATACCACTCCCCCATGACTAGTCTAATTTCCTTTTGTAATCCATTTCTTCCTCTGCGTGGTCTTAGTAGGATTGTGCTTATCATATTTATCCACCTGTATTCGGTTACCTGAAATAAGAAGGGCCAACATTCGCAAGATACGTGACAGATCCTCCATGTTGGTTATCATAGGAGCCTCTGCCAATTATGTGTCATTTGTTTATGATTTTGTTGGTGTATGTGGCAACACCAGCCCCGACTTATTTTACTTGTGATCGTGTCTCAGGGATAATGTTTATCTATCCCATATTTAGAAATAACAGTGCACTCTCTCTCTCTCTCTCTTACACTCAAATTCTTACACACTCTCGTGTTCACTCTTACTCATTCTCTCTCCCCTCTCTCTCGTTTTTTTTTTCCTTATATAGTAAACTTTGTATGTCATTTGATATTAGTGTCCATTTCTAAAAGTTTGACCCCATTCTGATCGCCCTTCCTCCTTCACGGGTAGATTCTTGAGTGGACCATGCCAATTTTAATTGTCCCTGTAAGCCGCAGATAAGCAAAGTTGTGTCAAATCTTGCCTTTGGGGACAGGATGGCAAGTAAATACCAAAATGAATAAAAAAAAAAATGTATTAATATTAAAATTGTTCCCATTTTCAGAATAATAATAAAAAAAGTATTTAGAAAACGTGGCATATTTTCAGTCACACACTCTCTAAATGTCGAGGTATCTAGTGACGCTAATAAGATCATTTCTTGACTTGTGGAGTTCCTTGATACAAACCACACACTTTGTAGGATGATGGTTGCTAAATCTGTTTAGCTTATCTATTTATGCATGCTTGCCCAGATGCTGACTGTTTGGAGAGGGCTTACGAGATAAGTATGTATGTTGTCAAAACATTTTCCTTTTTGAGATTAAATATTTTTTATTTGAGATTGTAAACACAGCACGGTGGAGGTGAGCATGTCACTCTAGGTCAGGTCACGTTTAGCTCTCCATTTGCAGTTCACTTACATCATATTTTGGATGCTATATAAGCACTGCAAGCATTTATTTATTTATGAAAATCAAACTTTTAATCTTACGGAAAACAAACGTAAACCTAAAAGACATTTTATATCCTAGGTTTTAATGTCACTACACCAAAATAATAAAAAACAATTGTTCTTCAGCCGAAGTTAACAAGGAATCAAATGGTGATATTTGATATGAAAGCCTTTTACAATAATATATATTCTTTTTCTTCAATAATATATCTTTGTTCCTGTAACCCTGTGTTTCCGTGTCTTTATTTCGGCCCCTAACAGGGTCACAGCAGAATCAAATGGTGATATTTTATATGAAAGCCTTTTACAATAATATGGGGTTAGCGTTCACACTGGGCATACACTCGACTGTTTTCTACAACCCCTTTCTCACAGAAGTAACGTTGCTAGTCTTTCTCTACTCTATCATTATTTCCACAGATTTAGCTCTAATCTCTGGTTCCACCTTGTAAAACATTCACAACAAGAACTACCACAACCTAAAAGGACTTTCCATTCTCTCTCTGTGTGCCTTGTCAGGCGGAATTGCCATCAACAGTGTTTTTTTTTCCAAGAACTTCACACCTGCGGAACACGTTAGCACTGGCCTACTTCCCTGCAGACTACAACATGGCCGTCTTCAAGTCAAATAGCAACAAATACTTGTCATAAACAGTCCCCATAAGTAATCAAACATTGTTCATTTGATCCATTGGTCATTTTCAATCCTCTCATATTCATCATTAAACCGACAATCCATCCATCTCATGAACCCATATCCTCGAGTGGCTTTTACACTTGATGATTTATATTCATTTATATACAAAATAATACACATTGGTCTTTATTATAGAGTTGAGGATAATTTGAAAATTATAGAAATGAAAAAAAAAAATAATAATGGTAATATTATGTTCAAGAATGCAGTTAATTATTCCCGGGCAATAGTGAGAATGTCTGCTTGATAAAAGTGACCCCCATCCCCATTTTTTTTCTTTTCTTTTTAAAAAAATTCCTCTTGGAATTTTCGCCGGTCCGACTAGTTACTATAAATGGCAAAAGAAGATCCAAATCAGATTTGATTAAGTTTGATTGATCTTCTCAGCTGAAGTTTGGCTTACGTTTATCAAATCGGGTTAAGTGGCCGATGTCTGACATCCACTTTTGTTTATTGAGATCTGTGTAGTGTTGATGGCTGCCATTCAGAACATTAGACTTGTTTATACACTAGGGGACTACCTCACAATGGTAGGGTTCATAGTCAATGCTTATTTGCTGGATTTGTTTACATTTTATCAGGGTTACAAAGTCAGTCGGAAGGTATAAGGTCTGACTCGGATTCCAAAAATTAAGACCCCTTATTTCAAAGTTTTCTTGTAGAAGTGAAAGTTAAAAAAGTTAGATTTTCTGTTAGGGTTAGGATGGTTTGTTAGCAGATTTTCTGTGGACTTCAGCACAGATGACAGAAAAGAAGAAGGGGTAGAGGGAGTGGAAGGAAGCTGTACACCTCAAATAATATTTGTCCTTCAAATCATTTTTTCTTTTCAATTTGCGTGTACACACGTTCGGCAACTCTTCTTTTCACCTATCAGTTTCCTTTTTTCACAAAAGTCAATAATTGTCTGTCCCAACTCGATTAGCTTCTGGTGGTTTACGTAACCTGCCGGAATATGCCGACGCATCGTTGATTTTAACGCGGCCCATAAACTGCATGAATACAAAAAAAAATGCACAAACACATCAAAATTAGAAATATATAATACCAAACAGTAATTAATTATAAAGTGTTGAAAAAATAATTATGCAAATTAGGCGTACAGGAACTTCTGTTTGGATCTCTAGTATATATATAGGGTATTTCCGAGAAAGATATTGTATTGTTGACTTAAATAACCTAAAGCCCTTTTGTATGAAATATAGGTATGATAAATGAAAAAAAAAACACTATCGCATTTATTCATTTCGATATACTCATATAGAGTGCATATAATTGACCTATTTTGATGTTTCCAAAAGCAAGTAAAAGCCTTTTGGCTATGATCAAAGTGTAGTATCTGTTCCGATGGATACTGCACCTTTATAGACTGGTATTGTCTTTGCCTTCGGGGCTTGATTTACGCCGGTCTATGGGTCTGTCCTGTGCAGTTCTAGGAGGTCCACCCTCCCAGGCTTCGCCTCCCCTCTTTGGGGAGGAGTAAGTTTATTGCTTACTGCCTGAGGCGCCCCTACCGGGAAATGCCGACGGGGCTGCCCAGGCAATTTTTACTGGCCAGAGTGCTCACCTCTCGGGCGCTGGCTTTTCAAACCCCACTTTCCCGACCCGACCTTGGATCACATCTTACTTGTAGGAGTAAGATAAAAACTGGCCTTATGCCTAACTCCTGGAGAGGAGTAAATCAATACAACTGGTTGATACATACTGTAGTAACAAAGATAATTGATGCCTGTCTCCCCCTTGGAGTAATAATGGAATGTTCTACATTCGTGTATATTAAGAGTGAATGTTAAACACTATTTGTCTGGCTAAGCAACAAATGGTTAAATAAAGCTTATCCTTAAGTTATATTCGGCGTCCAGTTTTTATTACAATTTATTTAACCATTCGTTATGGAACGTTACTTGAAACCCGATCGTCTAGACCTTGATACGGCCGACTCGGAATCTACTGACAAATGGCGGCATTGGAGAAAAATGTTCGAAGGATTCCTTACAGCTCTACAGTTATCTTCAAACGCGGCTTTAACAGGTACTGAGAAATATACCCTTCTTTTACATCATGTCTCTACTGCTATTTATAGAAATTTATCTGAATGTGAAAATTATGAAACTGCGGTGGACATTTTAGAAGCCATGTTTGTCAAGAAAAAAAATACTATTTTTGCTAGACATTTACTTGCTACCCGGCGTCAACAACCAGAAGAAAGCCTTGAACAATACCTTCAGATTCTAAAGACGTTAAGTCGCGAGTGTGAATTTACAGCCTTAACTGCGAACCAAGCGAGAGATGTTTTTATCAGGGACGCATTTATTAATGGAATACAGTCCAACCAAATAAGACAAAGACTACTAGAGAATAAAAACCTAGACTTACCAACAGCTTATGAACAAGCTCTAACGTTGGACATGGCACAGAAGCAGTCTGTCTTCTATTTACAACCCGATATTTTGGGAGCTGCTATCGTAGCCCCTCCTCTGCATGTTCAAAATTCTTCCATTGTCCAAGATGCTGCCACCCCCCTTTCTAACGATCACGAACAACTTATCACTGCCGCCTCAGCTGGATCCACATGCTACTTTTGTGGCCTTCGTATACATGCTCGTTCGTCCTGCCCGGCTCGAGATGTTAGATGCCACAAGTGTGATAAGCAGGGACATTTTTCGAAAGTTTGCCGGTCAGCTTCTCAAAAAAAACGTTCGGCTACTCTTGCTACTGTAGCACCAATTACAATATCAGCTGCATTCCCCGGCTGCCTCTCAAAAACAATCGTGAGGGTAAAAATCAATGGATTGACTATTCATGCGCTTATTGATACAGGCAGTTCCGAAAGTTTTATTAATGCCAGTATTGTAAAAGCAAATAAATGGGAAATATTTCCTTGTTCCAACCAAATATCAATGGCAAATTCATCTTTATCGTCCCATGTAATTGGATATTGCATGGTTAACCTGAAACTAAAAGGAAACTCCTATCAAGGGATCAAATTATCAGTAATGAAAAACCTCTGCTGCGAAGTGATTTTGGGTCACAATTTTCTAAAACAACATTCATGCGTTGAAATTCCTTTTGGTGGCCCCAAGCCAGTCCTAAGCGTATGTGGACTAGCAGCTGTCAAAGTGCGGCACCCGTCACTTTTTACAAACTTAACTCCTGACTGCAAACCAATAGCAATAAAATCAAGACGCTATTCAGAAACGGACAAACAGTTCATAGCAGCAGAAGTAACAAAACTACTTAAGGAAGGAATTATAGAGCCAAGTGAATCTCCATGGCGAGCACAGCCACTGAAAATCACAAGAAAAGGATGGTCATTGACTATTCCCAGACCATCAACAGATACACATTACTCGATGCCTATCCACTGCCTCGTATTGACGAAATGATTTCTAATATTGCAAAATATCACACTTTCAGTACTTTAGATCTCAGAAGTGCCTACCATCAGGTACCTATCAAGCCAGAGGATAAGCCCTACACGGCATTCGAGGCCTGCGGTCGCCTATATCAGTTCTGCCGAATTCCTTTTGGGATAACAAATGGTGTGGCTAGCTTCCAGAGGGTAATAGATGAAATAATCTCCAATGAAAAATTGAAGGGTACTGTTGCATATATAGACAATGTCACAGTATGCGGACATAACCAAGCTGAACATGACCACAACCTTAAACGATTCATGGCTGCCGTCAAGAAATATAATCTGACTTTGAACAGTGAAAAATGTTCCTACAACTTGAAAAGCATCAAATTATTGGGATACATTGTCAAAAATGGCACCATGACGCCGGATCCCGAGCGACTGAAACCGCTAATGGAATTATAACCCGGTCATGTAATGGTGAACCGATCGGCGCAGTGCAGGAATCCTTCCTGACTGTGAACACCTTTTCTTTGGCTCGTGATTTCGTCTGTAGTGGCTGTAAAAAGAAAGATGGCTCGAATCTCCCTCGGGTCTGATGAATGACGACTTCGTGATTCTGTGAAGGCAAGATTACTTAGCAGCACAATTCACGATAGAATAACTCGACAAACGGCTAGGTCTTTTCACAACAATAATTATTTAATAAAAATGAACAAAGTCTATTCTTCGATAATGGCTTCCTTATTAGCTATTGTATCTCTCCGTGTGCGTGTATGAATCTCTATTTACGATTTCCCAGTTGTTAAATAAGTTGTAACTTAATCTATGTTTGGAGAACCGTGTGTGTGTGAAACTCCCTTTATGAGTGTTAATCCTTAATTAAGTTGTGACTTGTCTATTGAAAACGGTGGGGGGGGGGGGACACTATTGTTAACACCTCCCAGACAAGAAGCTGTTCGCGCAACATCTCGTCTGGTGATCCCCTAGCCCGACGGAGACGTCCGTTCTCGACCAATTCCTAGATCTGACTGTTTTTCGATCGCCTTCTCATCTCAAATAACAAAGACGAAAAACGTATTACTCATACTCTCTCTCTCTCTCTCTTCTCGTCGTGTGGTACGCGCGATGCTGACTTACCCTCTTTCTTTACCCCATCCCTTCTTCTGTGTCCCCACCCCTCCCCCGAGGTGGGGTGGTACGGGCAATTGTAATTCGTCGTTTTGGTTTCTCTTTAGATCTTATCTACACTAAAGAAAGCCATTAGCCTCTCTTTCTCTATTGGACCACCCATCGAGCTGACATCCATCGTACCTCAAAAGCCCCATGACCAAATTGTTCAGCTGGTCAAACTCATCCATTGTATCTGGTTAACTGCCACTGACAGCCTACACGCTCTATCCCGCCAGGCTGGCGCCAACGGCGATTAAGGTCTGGTCAGCCAAAAATATGTACTAGCTCCCAGACTTCCACTTGTCTCTACGTGGGGCCTGATCTCCCCGATGCATTCCAGTGCACCCCGGGGTGCAGACTCCGTCGCTGAAACCACTGTTTCACATCCGCCCAATCCTTATTTCGTGTCAATTGGTCGAAATTGACACCTCCCAGACCGTCACCTTTCTCTACGTGGGGGCAGATACGTCGGATGAAATCACTGTTTCACATCCGTCCACCCTTATTTCGTGTCACTTGGTTGCAATTGACATCTCCCAGACCGTTACCTTTCCCCACACACAGAGAGAACAACGGGTAATACAATCAAAACAATAATAATCAAAAATTAAGAAAAAACTGTAGCTAAACAATGGAACAAAAAGTTTTCTTTTTCTGTTCTGTTTTCTTTTGGTCTGTCCTTCTTTTTCTCTTTCCAGTCTATTAAAACATCAGGACTACGTATGTATGTGTGTATGTGCGTATGCATTTTGTGGTTTCTGTGTTGGGAGGTGGGTAGGTGACAAAATGAATTATTATGCATGCAATTAAAAGTTTGTTAATACAGATTGGAGCTCGCAACGCCCCTTACAAATTACGTCACCATCACCCTCTCCTCGGAATCAATCTCTACTTCTTCACTGGTCATCCACCTGGATTTCCGACAGGGGCAGCGATTGTTGCTCCCGCTCGCGATCTGGGTGAAGTGTACTCAAGGGTAACCCTCCCTCGCTCATGCACTCGGCCGTCGGTGTGCTCGCGCCGTCCACTTTCTCCCTATGTCTTTCTCGCGCCCTTTGTCTTTTCTGCAAAAGCTAACCCTATTATTTATGTGCACAATTCTCACTAACATCGACCAAGCCCTATCGTGCCCGTGTCTAGTTCTACCTTTTAACGTGAATTTTCCCTTCCTGACGGGGTTAATCGAACCCTCAATCTCTCTAAAGCTAACAGCTTGTTACCTTCTGGTTATGCAACGCATTTTAACACATTATAATACTTTCATAACTGTTCGATGGGGTCGACCGGTAATCGCAAACGATTTGGTAATTCGGCTTTAATCTGCCGAGATGATTATATTCGGCGACAAGTGTCTTAGCGATTGCATATCCAACTGTGCACCTGTGCACTCACTCGTCAGTATCAACAACTGAAATTCTCTTGGTACGGACCTGTCTGGTTCGCATACCGTCACTATCATTGCGTCGGCCACCTCGGCCGGATTCTCTTCGTTCCCTTCTCTGGGAAAAACAATTCTCTCAGACTAACACCTTCTTGGCTCACTTCGGCCCGGTGACATTCGATATCGATGCGCCTTCCCTGGCTGCATGCGACAGTAACCCTTTTGGTTCTTCCCTATAACTTCCAATTTCTTCATAATCATTCTCTCATCGCTTCCCGACACTGTCCCTAATTACTCATCGAGTGCCTCTCCCAGCAACGGGGGGCCACTGATTTCTTCCGCTTCGTCTGTATCAACACTATCTATCTTAGATAGGATCTCATATCCTTCTCTTCGCTTATCATTACTTCTGTGCCCTTTCGTAAGGCGCACCACAATCTGTCGTATTCACGGTGGTTCGAACATCTGTCGATTACTTCAACTTTCTTTTGCTTTTACAACTCACTATATATCTGCCTGGTCGTTCGGCAACAGCCCATCCAGCTGCAGGTATATTACTACTTGTGATCGATCATTTGGATCTAACCACGACGACCCTCCATCGGTCCCAGTTATGCATCTCTTTCTATCCTTATATGTCCGTTTATCTCGGGGGGGGGGGGCATCCAAGACAACTGTCCGCGCCACAACCACCAGCACCGCACACGCATGGGGGCCCTCCCTGCGCGCGGTGGAGCCAACGAATGCGACACAGCACAACCTCGGCCTCTCCCCCAGGTCCTTGACTATCTTTGGCTTGGCTTTCCTGCTATTCTGTGGTGGGGCGTTCTGCTCCCCTCTACCGTAACTTCATAGGTAATTCCTCTACCTTTTTGGCTAACCGATTTTCTGTCAGTCTCTTCTGGAGCTGGGCAGGGGGGTATTTTGCCGCTCTCCTCCCACTCGCTGGACTCGTCAACCGACCTAGCAGTCGCGTTTAATTCGATCTCTCTCTACGGGGGGGTTCATTGCTTCTTGCGGTTTCTCATAAACCGGCGAACAAAACCCAAGCCCGTCTTCTTCCCATTCTACTGTAACTTCATAGGTAATTCCTCTACCTTTTTGGCTAACCGATTTTCTCTCAGTCTCTTCTGGAGCTGGGCAGGGGTGTATTTTGCCGCTCTCCTCCCACTCGCTGGACTGGTCAACCGACCTAGCAGTCGCGTTTAATTCGATCTCTCTCTACGGGGGAGTTCATTGCTTCTTGCGGTTTCTCATAAACCGGCGAACAAAACCCAAGCCCGTCTTCTTCCCATTCTACCGTAACTTCATAGGTAATTCCTCTACCTTTTTGGCTAACCGATTTTCTCTCAGTCTCTTCTGGAGCTGGGTAGGGGGGTATTTTTCCGCTCTCCTCCCACTCGCTGGACTGGTCAACCGACCTAGCAGTCGCGTTTAATTCGATCTCTCTCTACGGGGGAGTTCATTGCTTCTTGCGGTTTCTCATAAACCGGCGAACAAAACCCAAGCCCGTCTTCTTCCCATTCTACCGTAACTTCATAGGTAATTCCTCTACCTTTTTGGCTAACCGATTTTCTCTCAGTCTCTTCTGGAGCTGGGTAGGGGGGTATTTTTCCGCTCTCCTCCCACTCGCTGGACTGGTCAACCGACCCAGCAGTCGCGTTTAATTCGATCTCTCTCTACGGGGGGGTTCATTGCTTCTTGCGGTTTCTCATAAACCGGCGAACAAAACCCAAGCCCGTCTTCCTCCCATTTAAATTCGCTATCTTTCACTAAACTTATCATTCTGGTGGCCACCCTACTTTTTATACTCTGTTGGGTGGCCTCTGGGCGCTTCCCTGGTTCTTTACCCTAGCGTCAGGTGGCACACTAAGGTTCGGAATCCTAATTCCTCACCTCCGATCTATGCTGCTGTGCACCACCGACTCTCATGTCCGAACCGACCACACCTAGTGCAGTTCGGTCTAACCGAGCCGCGTGGGCGCCCATAATTTGTGGGACACTCTGCTGCTCCATGCCCCTCACCCCTACAGGTCCAGCAGACTGATACCTGCCTTGCCGGTGCGGGCCTATCGTGCTCATTTCGAAGGTCCCATGCCTTCCTTCTAGGATCGGAGTCTGCCTCCCAATCCTCTCCGCCCCCTCTCTCCATTCGGGGCCCCGGGCTCGCCCTGCCCCCACCGTTTTCCTTCTCCCAGGCCTTTCCTCGCCATTGCTTAACCTTAGCCGGGTCAACTCGCGTACGGCCTCAATCGCGGTTCGCTCGCTGGCGTATTGCCTCACTAGCTGCTCGCGGAGCTCCGTCCAAGTGATCCCCGGGTTCTCTACATACCTCCCCTCAATGAATCTCGACACTGGGCCCCTCGCTCCCTCTAGAGCGAGCAGCACCATCTCTAAATCTTCTAGTCCATAAATCACCCTCTTCTTCTGAATTACTGCTAACCACTCCATTAAACCGACGGGATCCCCTCTGTGGGGGGGTATTCGTATCCCTCCTATCGGACTTTCTATCTTTCTAGTCTCTTCTCTCCCTATACCTGTTACACTATTTACTAGGTCTTCCTCCGAACCCATTCCCTTTGCGTTCTAGCTTACCACCCCTAACAACAGAACTACCCAAACTGTGTGCAAAGTTTGGACAACAATCGATACACCGACAACCGAGCAAGCGAACAAGAGAAATCAACGAGTCACTTACCCCTCTCCTCTGCTGCTCCTGTGGTCCCTCGTCTCTGGGTTGGTTGCTTGTTATTTTTCGAGTCCGTCTGGGCCTTTCAATCAATTGACTAAAAGTTCGCGGCCCCAGACCGATCTCAAAGTCTAAAAAACGTTTTTTCTTTCAGTCTATCTCTCTTTCTATCTTTCTCTTTTTTTTTTCAAACACGGGTGTACATGCCCGTTAAACTGTTTCTCTCTTTTCTTTTCCTTTTTTCTATTCTTCTTCTTTTTTTTTTTTTCAAACACGGGTGTCGATGTCCTTGTTCCCTGCCGGTAAAACAGATCGTTTGATCTGCCGCGGATCTGTCTGTCCGTCTGTCTATTTTTTTTTTCAAAGTGCTCTGCCGGTAAAAAAAAATCGTCTGATCTGCCGCGGATCTGTTTGTCCGTCTATCTATTTTCTTTTTCAAAGTGTTCTGCCGGTAAAAAAAATTGTTTGTTGTGCCCGTGGGTTTTTAAAAATTTGTCTGTCTATTTTTTTTTTCAAAGTGTTCTGCCGGCAAAAAAAATTGTTTTTTTTTTTTTTTTTTTTGTTTTTTCCCTTGCCGTGGGTTGGCTCTGCTCTTTCCTTTCCCGAGGTTACCAGGCACTCCCAGTACCATGATCCTAGGTCGCGGCACCATTTATAACCCAGAAATGTAATGGTGAACCGATCGACGCAGTGCAGGAATCCTTCCTGACTGTGAACACCTTTTCTTTGGCTCGTGATTTCGTCTGTAGTGGCTGTAAAAAGAAAGATGGCTCGAATCTCCCTCGGGTCTGATGAATGACGACTTCGTGATTCTGTGAAGGCAAGATTACTTAGCAGCACAATTCACGATAGAATAACTCGACAAACGGCTAGGTCTTTTCACAACAATAATTATTTAATAAAAATGAACAAAGTCTATTCTTCGATAATGGCTTCCTTATTAGCTATTGTATCTCTCCGTGTGCGTGTATGAATCTCTATTTACGATTTCCCAGTTGTTAAATAAGTTGTAACTTAATCTATGTTTGGAGAACCGTGTGTGTGTGAAACTCCCTTTATGAGTGTTAATCCTTAATTAAGTTGTGACTTGTCTATTGAAAACGGTGGGGGGGGGACACTATTGTTAACACCTCCCAGACAAGAAGCTGTTCGCGCAACATCTCGTCTGGTGATCCCCTAGCCCGACGGAGACGTCCGTTCTCGACCAATTCCTAGATCTGACTGTTTTTCGATCGCCTTCTCATCTCAAATAACAAAGACGAAAAACGTATTACTCATACTCTCTCTCTCTCTCTCTCTCTCTCTCTCTCTCTCTCTCTCTCTCTTCTCGTCGTGTGGTACGCGCGATGCTGACTTACCCTCTTTCTTTACCCCATCCCTTCTTCTGTGTCCCCACCCCTCCCCCGAGGTGGGGTGGTACGGGCAATTGTAATTCGTCGTTTTGGTTTCTCTTTAGATCTTATCTACACTAAAGAAAGCCATTAGCCTCTCTTTCTCTATTGGACCACCCATCGAGCTGACATCCATCGTACCTCAAAAGCCCCATGACCAAATTGTTCAGCTGGTCAAACTCATCCATTGTATCTGGTTAACTGCCACTGACAGCCTACACGCTCTATCCCGCCAGGCTGGCGCCAACGGCGATTAAGGTCTGGTCAGCCAAAAATATGTACTAGCTCCCAGACTTCCACTTGTCTCTACGTGGGGCCTGATCTCCCCGATGCATTCCAGTGCACCCCGGGGTGCAGACTCCGTCGCTGAAACCACTGTTTCACAGAATTACCAATCCCTGGAAACATGCCCTCTTTACGACGAGCCCTCGGTATGTTTGCTCACTACTCCCAATGGGTTGCGTCTTTTTCAGAAAAAATACACCCATTGACACAAGTATCTACTTTTCCGTTGTCCTGTTCCGCCATCAGAGCATTTCAAAACATGAAAAGGAACATTGCTCAGTCTGCCATTTCTGCTGTGGATCCTTTTATCCCTCTATTAGTTGAGACGGATGCCTCCGACTGTGCGATAGCTGCCTCACTGAGACAATCCGGTCGTCCTGTAGCTTTTTTTTCAAGAACACTTTCGAAATCCGAGCGACGACACTCTGCAATAGAAAAAGAAGCGTACGCCATAGTTGAGGCATTACGAAAATGGAGGCATTACTTAATCGGCCGACATTTTGAATTAATCACTGACCAAAAGTCGGTCTCGTTTATGTTTAACCCAAAAACAACGAGTAAAATAAAAAACGAGAAAATAGCGAGATGGAGAATGGAGCTTTCTTGCTACTCCTTTGACGTCACTTACCGCCCTGGTAAGGAGAATGCCGCGGTCGACGCGCTTTCAAGGGTGTGTGGCCTGGTAACTGGCTCAGATGATCTTCAGTATATACACAGGGAATTGTGTCACCCAGGTATCACAAGAATGATTCACGTAGTCAGGAGCAGAAACTTGCCATATTCTGTTGAAGACGTAAAAAGAATTACGAACTCTTGTCGGATATGCGCAGAAAATAAGCCCAGGTTCTACAAACCTCCTCCAGCAACACTCATTAAGGCCACACAGCCTTTTGAAAGACTTAACCTGGATTTTAAGGGCCCTTTACCCTCTAAAACTAAAAATAAATACATGCTCACAATAATAGACGAGTACTCAAGATTTCCGTTCGTCATCCCCTGCCCAGACGTAACGGCTGCAACAGTAATTCAAGGCCTCTGCTCCATTTTTGCCGTTTTTGGAGTGCCTGCATATATACATTCAGATCGTGGGTCTGCTTTTATGTCGGACGAACTCAAGCAGTTTCTGCATGAACGAAGAGTAGCTGTAAGTAGAACAACTCCTCACAATCCTCAAGGAAACGGACAGTGCGAAAGATACAATGGTATAATATGGAAGACAGTACAGTTGGCGGCAGCAAATCGCAATAGTCCGATCTCCGATTGGGAAAGTCTCATCCCCATGGCCTTATACGCTATTAGGACTCTATTATGTACAGCGACAAACGCTACCCCACATGAGAGATTCTTCTCGTTCCCACGACGAAGCTCAGCAGGCACATCACTTCCCTCGTGGCTTGCACAACCTGGCACAGTTTTATTAAAACGTCATGTTCGTCATAGTAAACATGACCCATTGGTAAGCGAGGTACAATTAATCGAAGCGAACCCTCAGTATGCACTGGTCAGAAATTCAGAAGGAAGGCAATCTACTGTCTCCTTAAGAGATCTAGCCCCAGCAGGAAATGTATATGAACGTAGAACTGCTTCAGATGGATATAGAGCTCCGGTTCGTGGAACAAGTCCGACCCTCTTAGGTGATCGTGTGCCAGATACGTCAAGTTCAGAGTCCCAACAAAACGAATCTGAATATACTAACAGAGTCGTCTCTGACTCTAGTTCGGACGACAGATGGGTACCACGAAAGCGGTTTCACCCAATATCTGAGACAGATACTCAATCTTCAGACACCAAGCGACCGAAGCGCCGTAGAAAACGAGAGCGATTTGGAGCAAGATATTTTGGCCCTAAACCAGCCACACAGGACAGTCCCGAAACGTCGTCAGGTCCCGAGGAGCCTAGATTAGAAATGGATGTCGGGCACGAACAACCAAGACGCCCTCAAAGAACCCGCAGGAGGCCAGGTCGATGGGATGATTTTGTTCCCTACGAATAAGAAGATAGATGGGGGAGAATGTAGTAACAAAGATAATTGATGCCTGTCTCCCCCTTGGAGTAATAATGGAATGTTCTACATTCGTGTATATTAAGAGTGAATGTTAAACACTATTTGTCTGGCTAAGCAACAAATGGTTAAATAAAGCTTATCCTTAAGTTATATTCGGCGTCCAGTTTTTATTACACATACACTTATTTATTTATTTTCAATGTTATTCTTTCGGCCAAATGTGACCCAATTCGTGATGAGCAGTCAACAAATGTGACGTTCAGTTAGGAAAGACAAGAAGAATGCGAGAGGAATTATTTAGAGCTGAAAGTGCAAACAACGAATGAACACCGGCAAGAAAAGATGGTGTTGGGGGGGGGGGGGGGGGCGGATACAGGAATGACCTATCATTTAGAAGAAAGCTATGAAAGTGAGGTAAAATCTAAAACTGTGGTTATGGAAAGCGCCATAATTTTCAGATGAGGAGTCATTGCTCTGTGTCCAGGGGGGGGGGGGAGGGGCTGTTGATAAAGAATGTAAAAACAAAACAAAGAACAATGAAACAGCGATGAAAAAAAAAAAATCAATAGTTGCCCTAGGAAGAGGAGGAGAGGGAAGAGGTAACAAATGAAAAGGAAGGGACGGGGACGGGGTGTAAAAATTGGTGACTTCGTTTGCTACAAAAGAAAGAGATATCGCTTGCTATCATTCGTACAAAAAGAAAGTTGATGTACAACACTTGGGATCAAAGTTTAAGGAGGAAATAGTCCTGTTATTTTAAAATCAGGTTCTTTATCTTAAAGAATCGGAGGGTGTGGTAATTTAGGCCAAAAGTCACTATTAATAGGGGTGGGACGTAATGAGTGAAAATTTCAGATTCATGCGAGTAGTATTTTTTTGTGTTCATTTATACATAAATAACACTAAACAATCAAACATTTTGGCTCCACGGGACTCAAAATCCATCATTTTTCGGTGAAAAAGTGGTTTCATGCGACATTGCAGGTCCTAAAACATCCTCAAAAACTATGAATAAATGGTTAAATCTGATATAGTACTTTAATTTAGGACCATTTTCAGGCTGTGAAAGGGTTTTCATGAATGTAAAATAGCCAAAAACTATTGGCCTGCACCTTCTGAATTTTTCAAAATTTTCAAAATGTTTGATTTAGTGTTATTTATGTATAAATGAACACAAAAAAATACTACTCGCATGAATCTGAAATTCTCACCCATTACGTCCCACCCCTAATGAAATTTTCACCCATTACGTCCCACCCCTATTACTAATTGCAGCGGGCCCCCTCCACAAGTTTCTCGATTACATCAGTCATATGTTGCCTATAGGAACATCTTAATCTGTGTAGGTTTGTTTCTCAAATCTGACAAAGTAAATCATTTCTATTTTTAGTCTGTTTTTTTTTTTTTGAATACAAATGAATCACCACTTATCTAGGCCAAAAGCCACTCGAGGATAAGGGTTACTAAGATTGTCAGTTGGAAGATGAATAATACTATGAGAGGATTGGAAACGTTGGTGGAAAGAACATAATTTGACAAGTATTTGTTGACATTGGACTTGAAGACGACCGTGTTGTAGTCTGCAGGGAAGCAGTCCCGTGGCATTGCTTCCACAGATAGGAGGTTCTTGAAAAGAAAATCTCTTCATGAAAGTTTTTTTGCAGTGGTGGTAGAAAGTTGAGTTCATGTTGTGAATGTTTTACCAGAGATAAGAGCTCAGTCGAGCACCTATCATGGAAATAATAATAGAGTAGAGAAAGACTAGCAACGTCTATTCTGTAGAAAGTTCGTTTAGATAAAAGAAATAATGGTAAAAAATAATACTAGCACTATTTAATTCTATTTTTAGAAAGAAGAAATGTAATAATTCTTACTTGTGATGGTTAAAACGTCAGAATATTTAGATGGTTTGCTTTTTGTCTTCTAAACAGTTGAAATAGTTTCACCTTGCAGTTTTTTTTATTCGATAAATCCTGTGTGATGGTGCATATATATATATATATATATATATATATATATTACAGAAGATTAGAACAACATCGGTACCAAATCCTAATAAAAGGGACCTATAATAGGCCGAACTCTCTTCAGACTCTGTTTATGTCTGTCTCCCCGGAAAATGGCGGATCACGTGTTGTGTTACTTTCTGATGATATTTCGATTCTGTTAACCTTATCTATCTATCTCTATCTATCTATCTATATATATACGCACACACACACATTGGTCTTTATTATAGAAACTTTGCGGGGGGGAATCGATCTCTTTGCAAATTGTTGACAAATGGTGTTGCCAACCCTTATAATACCGTGCATCTAGTAATCCGAGTTGGCTAATGAGTGCACCTTATGCAGCTCCTTTTTATTTATTTATTTATTTTAGATTTTTAATCTATTTAGGTTTGAATCCGATTTTAAGGATTATTTATTTGTTAATAAGATTAAATTTCTGTATTATCTTCATGCTTTAATGAATTTTAATTTTGGATTACATTCTATGAATTTGTTTTTTTCGTAGTTCCACTTTTACAAAAAAAAAATGAATTCATAAAATTCTCTTACATAAATTGAAAAGATATGTCCACGGCTCAGCGTTGTGGATTCTCGATCCCAAATCCTCGACTCTGACTTCTGATATTTTAAAAGCTGACTAAAATCAAGAAATATTCTTCCACTGGTAATAAATTTATATATTATTGTTATATTCAAAGTATGTGGTTCACTTAGCAAACACGCTAATGGAATGCTGGATTACCGCATATCGGCGACTTATAAGTGATAAAGCCTGGCTATGCTAATTACTCTTATTAACCAAGCCAACCCCATTACATCTCCCAAAATCTTATGGGTTTCACTCGCTGTGTGGATCTATGGTTTCTTGTCCATTCTCTGCACCTCTCTATGATATGTGTATCTGTCTCTCTGGGGGGCCTTGATCTGGCCCGTCTATATTCGGAGTCCAATGTTTTTAATTTGACTCTTTCAAAAAACCTTGATCATTTTCTGTCACATTTTCGTGTTCACTTATATTATCATTTATAGTGTCACCACTATCTTCACTTAGGGTCTTTGAATAATATAAAAAGACCCTATCGGCGAGGTCATTTTGTTATGGTGTTCAAAGTACGTGATTCACTTAGCAGACATGTGTTAGAATCGGGTCGTGTTCTCGACTATAAGCGAGTTCATAAAATCAAGCAATTGTTGCATGCAAAAACAGAGTAATAATTAACAAACAAAAGGAGGTAGTTCAAATAAGGTTTATTGAACGTGTGTGTATGTGGGATGATGACGTGTGTGGTGTATGTGTGTCGATAGAAAACAGTTCTTGAAAAGAGTATGTGAAGAAATGAGTCCGGCGTGGGAAAGTCCTTGAAAACCGTATACAAAGAAAATGAGTTGAGAACTCTTACCGTTGTTGAACATGTGTTGACAGAGCGCTGGTGTCTTAGCGTCGTTCAGCGAGGCCAATTGAATAGAGAAGATAGTGATTTTCCGTTCACACCGGTTTTTATAATCAGAATTGCAGATAACTCTGGTGTCGCTTTTCAGCGCCACCTGTCGGTGAAAAAGCGACACCTAACGGCCAACCGGTGCAGTTATGTTTGAAAGGAGGAGGTAACTGCTACACATGCTTAATGGGGTGCGGGATTATTGTATACAGGCTACTTATAGGAAATAAAGCCCGACTATGCTAATTACTGTCTTAGCTAAGCCAACCACATTACAATTATGTAGAGCATTTTGCTTTTAAAGAGTTTGGGCCTGTTTTTTTAAAAGTCAGTGTTACATATTACCAGCAATGCGTTTTAAAGTTAAATGTAGATACGTTGCCATTGGCAATGCTTTTAAAATTAAATGTAGATACGTTGCCATTGGCAATGCTTTTAAAATACTTGGCATTGCCCATTCTTCATTCTATCTCAAGATTTTCAAATCCATCTATATCAGTGTAAGGCAGCCATCTTTATGACTTTCTTGACAAAATGACTTTTTTCTTTGAAAGATTTAATGTCCCAACTGTTATCTATTATTATTATTATTATTATTATTATTATTATTATTATTATTATTGTACAATAACCAGTAGCAAACACAAGATATCAAATTTTCTAATTTCCATTGAATTTTGAGCTACTAAAATAAATTTGGTATCATTGTTTTGTCCACATTAAAAGTTTCACATTTTTGTTGGAATACTTATCTCATTTTATTCTGCTGTAAACTCGGACTGTCGCTGATTCGATTCCTGAAATTTTCAAAGGTTGCTTCTTCTATTATATATAATAATGTTGTACTTTCGAACCTCATAAATCTGAAACTACATTATTTGATTAGGTGCAGTAATATCGTGGGGTCTACATTCATGCCGGACATACATAAAAAGGAAATACCTTTTTTTTATAATTTTAAAATTTAAAAAATGAGGATCGAAAAATGGTAATATTGGTTTCAAGGTTTGAAGCAGGGGTACATCGGCATCCTCTTCATTCTCAGAAAATACCAAAATTAATTTAAA